>JAOWBN010127319.1:0-19162 GCA_028565015.1 Pinguicula moranensis
AGTCGTGCTCGGGCAACTCAAAATTCATATCGATCAAATTATCAAAATCGATATCATCATCAACATAATCGGCGGGGCCGGAAGTAATCACTCTCTTAGACATGGCTTCGGGTATAGTATAGTGTAATATAGATGTAGGTAAGTGAAATTGAAAAGAATAAGTGTAGTACGAAAAAATAAAATTGGGGATTAACAAAACTAAACGGGTGCAAAAAATCGTGTAAGTACTAAGTAGTAAGAGTAATTGCTCGAATTGAGAGAGAATAGAGTAGCAAGTAAGCAAAAAGAGCCAAGAATTGAGTTGAGTGTCAAAAATACAAGGTTGAAGGGGTATTTATAGGAGGAGATTTTACCCAAAAACCATAAAAAAATATAAAAAAAAATACAGTAAAAGAGCCGTTGGGCCCGCCGGGCCCGCCGTGACCGACCTGCTTTAGCAACTAATCTTTCAGCTTCATATCGATCCTTGACAGGCAAAAGAAACCTCTGCCCATGCTCAATCTCTGAGCACATGTGTTATATACTCCCAAGCCACATCTACTACAAGTTTCATCTAGGTCCATTCTGTAAAAAGAGCCTTACAACCAATGAATCCCCCCCCTCTTGGTTGCAAACCTAGTTCTACATTTGGTATCAGAGCCAGGTTCCCTGAATTTAAGGCTTACACACCTAGGGAAAAAGATCATGAATATCTATGCAACCAACTCAAATAGAGGAAAGCGTATTGACAGACCACCTCCATTTAACGGAGGAAATTCTGAAATATGGAAAGCGTTCATGAAAGTTTTTTAAATGGCTGTAAATGACAAACTGTGGATCATAACCACCGATTAATATGAACCTAGTTACAATCACTACATAGAAGAACACGAGAGATCTCAACTTAACGCTAAAGCCTTAAGTCTGATATTTATTGCGACAGATTTTGATGTGTTCTCTATGATCAGCAGTTGCATTTCTGCTAAAGAAGCTTGGATAAAACTTGGTGTATTATTTGGAAATGCTCACTCTGTGAATGAAGATAATATGCTAATTAATTAGTTTGAATACTTTCCAAATGAAGGAAAATGGTGCACTCATTGACAAAGGAACGGAAGTCTGCGCTTAAAGGGATTAAAGATCTGGAAAATCTTGACCGCCTAACGGCCCCTCTCCTAATTTCTGAAATCAATGCAAGTTAGAAGAACTGCCTCAAGACAATCCTGGTAATCGCATTCCTCGGAGGAAAGCTCAGGCGTGGTAGGGGAAAGAAAAGTACTCATAAGTCAGTCTCTTTCTGTTATAACAAATAAGGTAGTTAGCCGATCTACCCTCCTTCCCCAGGGGAGGGCAGATCTACAAGCTGACTTATCGCTCGCCTTCCCTACCGAAGGAAAGGCTCACTTGCTTTAGCTCATATTTCCCACCACCCCAAGAGAGGAATAAGGAGCTGATCCCGAAAGGAGGCTTTCCTTCTATCGTATATAAGCGTAAGAGATCACCCTCAGGTTTAGACAATAAAGAGATGTCTGAGGGCTACGAGACGGCTGCGCCTGCTTTGCTATAAGTAGTAAAGCGTTTGCTTCGACTGGTCAGCTCTGTCTTATGAGCATTCGTGTGGCGTTCTTAAATGACGTGACAGAGAACCACGTTGGAAAGAACTGGTGAAACGAAAAACTCCGGCTCCACACTGCCTTCCTAAAGGAAGTAGCTACAAGATATTCATATATATGACTTAAAACGGGAATAGTTAGAGGAAAATACAGGGAATCAAACAGGCATTTTAGGAGATCGTCCCTATGTATGTTATCCCACCTTGGGACGAAAATCTTATTCCCCTTGGTATAGAACAGACCATCCTTTTCCAGCGGGGAATCAACTAACTGAACTATAAGACATGAATTGAAAGGAAAGAAGAGTTATGATCCGCTCAATCTTTTACCTAGTAAGAAAGTACAATCCTTGGCGACAATGGTAATAACAATCATAATCACTATGGCACTCACAGAATCCATCTCAGGTACAGGCCACTAAGGGTAATATTGAAGAATAGACAAAAGATAATGGAAGGAAAAGATTGAGGGATATTTGAGAACTAAAAATGAGAGAGATCTGCCTTTTTTCCCTTAGGAAAGCGAAGAGCTTAGCCTTTAGCGCGTGCCAATCCATCCATCCTTGCTCTCAGTCAGTCCATAATGCCTGCTTTTTATCGACAGTAGCCTTATTAGAGTGTACAAGGAGCGGAATGAGACCGAAATGACCATCCCATCCTAGATCGGCTTGTGCTAAGCATATTAGACTGACTTGATTTTACGCACCACCCTTTAGTACGCTTGGGGGAGAATCACCCAAGAAAGACAAATCGTCTCCTCTAAGCCTACTCTTTCTCTTGTCGTGAATGCTAGCTCCGCAGCAAGAGTCCGTAGATCTGTTCTAACTCTACGTTATTCGTTTGATTTTTATCTGCTTAGAACCATTTTTTGTTTTTTAGGGGCGATGTAGGTTACAAAGAGGTCTGTCGACTTTTCTCTGGCTGAGAAAGAAATATGGTTGGCTCGTAAAGGAACGAAGTGAGCCTCAACAGGGGCAGACTGCCGCACGAGGGGCGAAGCTGGTAGTTATTCGTAAGGGTGGATTTCCATTAGCAGAAAAAGCTTGCAGTGAAGAGACCACCCGCGGACATTGACGTTAACTCGTTCTTTTAATTTACTATACTCATAAGTTTCAACAAGCGTAACTGAATCATACGTGTCAACGACACAGTGTGAGCGTCCGAGGGTGATTGAAGGACTAAGTCCGAAAGCACTGAATGAGACTCTTGGTAATCGTAGGCTTTAATGAATACCTGGTATAAAAGAAAGATTAGGAGCCCAAGATGGATAAGCTTCAAGTCTCTTTATATAATAAATTAATGATTTGGGTTGATTTGCCGAGCACTCGGATTAGCAAAACATTCTTCTCTGCCTCATGGGGAGCCTCCTGCCCCACTAAATCGGATATTGCTTAACCGCCCCCTCTTACGCTGCTGCTTGTTCCGGTTACCGGCTCAGGAATAGGTGCAGATTGAATGTTGAACCAAAGGGCTTGGATTCGCTTCCTTAGTCCTTTTTGATAGGTTTCAAGCGGAGATTGGCCCTCGAGTGCAAAGGCTTGACTGCAAGACCCACCACCCGATGGTGAGAATTGAAAAAGAAAGAGAAGCGAAAGAGTAAGAGTGTAGTTTACTACACGAATTGAAGATGGGAATAGAAAATAATAGAAAATGCCGCTACTGATGCTACGACTGGTCCTTGGCATCCGCCAGTAGGGACCCCGTATCGACCTGGATTGGATGAATAGAAAAGTTCCCTCTATCTGGTGACTGGTGAACGTACTCTTGATATTTTCCCTACTCCTACTGCGTCTTTGATTCATCAATTCCAATCTATGAATTAGGAATCCAATTCGGTATCTTGCGTACGAATTCATGTTGTCAACCCTTTCTCCCTTCATAATCAGTCATAAACCTCAATATCATGTATCTACAATGCGCAAGGAAGCAGTATGGAGCCACAGTTCTTCGCTTGACCAGTCTCCCTCAAATGGACTCATAACGCGTACCGATACGCCACGTATTGCTGCTCTTGAAATGAGTTGATTCTTTGAGTTCGACGCCTTTTCCAACTATCTTAAAAGGACGGTTCGCCGCCTTCCGATAGGTAATATACCGGATAAGCAGTTAAGAATCATAGGAAAAAGCAAGCGCCGCCTTCTCGTTGGCTTCATGACATATCTTTCTGTCTTAACATGAAGGTGATCTCCGACGCTCATTTAGGATGATCGTAAAACCTCGCTTTTATCGTCTTGTTTGTCCTCTTTTTCTCCCCGTGAAACACCATATAAGGGCTTAAAGGGCGCGTATATGAGGTAGGAATAATCCACGAATCATCTCAAGAACGAGTGCTTCCTTTCGTTTGAGGGAAATGTAGCTCTTGCTTTTTTCTTTCAAGGCAGTAAACGCGCCGAGCTTTCCTCCGAGGAATGCGATAAGGCGCTACCGATCTTATCTCTTTAAGAGCTCTTGCTATGAGTGTTATTCGTTCGATGCAGTTCTTGTTCTTTCTTGTCCTTGAGTTAAGAGCTATTCGGATGAGTGCTTTTTCTTGAGTTATTGAGTTAA
Organism: Pinguicula moranensis; assembly: GCA_028565015.1. Lineage (NCBI taxonomy): Eukaryota > Viridiplantae > Streptophyta > Magnoliopsida > Lamiales > Lentibulariaceae > Pinguicula > Pinguicula moranensis. The sequence goes on from JAOWBN010127319.1 coordinate 4,139, forward strand.
CGAAGCTATTCTTCCTTCTTGAGCTACTGAGCTCCTCATGACTGAGTTGTGCTATGAGCTAGAGCCTGGAGTTAGAGCTGGTATTCGCTTTTCCTGTTGAGCAGGTTTGAAAGAATACCTCAATATCAAAAAAACAAATTCTTACTTATCTTCTCTTTTACCTTTGAAGTTAATGACAATTTTGTTTCTATGTTATTTTTCTTAAATTATTTGTTGGAAACAATAATCATTACAATTGTTGTCTAAAACAACATCTTAATAAAAACATTGTTGAAATAGCATTTTTATCAAAAATATTGTCTAAAACAGCAATGATATCAATACTGCATTTTTATAGGTTAATTCGACTTGTTTTGACTCTTTTAGTTTCTACCATAACATCTGAATGTGCATAATTGATCGGAACAGATTTAACCCAACTCGACCCACTCTACCAAAAAAAAAAAAATTGGCACCCCCTCGCTTAATTTCCTCACTCCACCCCTTATGTAGATCGATTCCAATTGCCTGATAGAGCAAAAACAAGACAAGAGATAAGTGGATGTTTGCGAACTGATTGACTTTATCTAGATGGAAAGGAGATCCGAAACCTGATTGAGTTGATCCAGTTTCTTCATAATGGGCATACGATCCTAACAACAGTGAATCTAACTTACCGAAACATTATCAAGCCTGAAATCCAGCTGTGTTTTGTAACATTCTTACCTGAAGCTAACGCCCTCTTCTATGAAGTTGGAAGAACAAGAAGATGGAAGCACCTGTTGAACGTGGCACATAAACATGTGGGAGTTGTTGGCTATCGTGTGGTGTAGCTTTAGCCTCTTATGTTGTAATTGTTAGAGTCACGTACTAGTTGCTGTTGCTTAATTAGTGGATTGGTCGGGTAGTGGGATAGTTAATGAACATCCTATAAAAGTGTCATATATAGTCTACGATGGGGGCCTGGGGGTATGGAATGAAAAGTGTTTCTGTTTCTCATCATTTCTACATCTCATCCCTTATCTCTTTCTCTCTTAACTCTCTTCCCCTTCTGTGAAGAAACATCTTCACCGTCATTCCCCAATTCCTTCCCTCAATTTATCTCTGAATTTCCCCCCTTTCTTCTATTGTTATTCTGTTGTAAAGTAAGTTTGTAACATGTTTCGCAGTCTGTGAGGGCTAAAGTAAGGCGTGGCTCACTATTCATGCCATGCAATACTTCCAAATCATACGAAGTGGAATCTGGAGATGATTTGTTGGGATTTTCGCATGGAAGAATCAAATCACGGAAAACTTCATTCTACAGTTTTAAACGAGCGATTGCGGAGAAAGTGCAAATCGTTCCAAATGTTAGAAGAAGTAGGAAAAACGTGCATAATAATTGAGTCAAAAGTTGCAACTCAAATCCCTAAAGATCAGGGATCATGTCTGTCAAATTATGCACGTTTCTCCTACCAACAATTGAGTAAAGAACTTGTATAAATAGATACAATTGTAACCAGAAAAGTAAGGAAGAAAAATTGTATCATATTGTTCCTACTAGTTTCAATACAAGTCTCAGATTCTATCTGTCTCATCACCAAATTCTTTCAAATGGATTGTAGAATTTTTTAGATTTGTATTTGTCTGATTGGATGCTTCAGCCCATGACATGCACGTATGCTGTAAATTAGGAGGCAGCGACGGCGAAGAATTGATGTGCAAGACGGCGTCTTACGCACCTAAGCAAAAGTCTAATCAAAACCGTTCAATGTTTAGGGTTTTGTTGGTGACGAATTAACGAGAATGATGGGAGATCAGGATTTAATGAAGAAAACTGATCGAACGGCTGTGGGAAGAAAGGCGTGAAAAAAATAATTCCAGCGTAATCTAAAAAATTGTCACAAACCAAAAAATAGTACACAGTACGGCCGTGGTTTATATATCTGAATCCAAATCTGAACCAACCGAATGGGTTGCTTTTTTGGGTTTGAATATTTAAATTTAAGAAATTAAAATATAAATCAAATTTCAGTTTTAATTTTGAAACTCTAATTCAGTTTGGTTTTCAGTTATTTGAACTATATAAAAAAATACTTTTAAGGTCCATTAATTTAATTTGGCCCATATAATTTTTGCGAAAATTATAAACTCGTAGACAATACAGTTTCAGTTTCGAGTTCATCAGCCCTTCCTATCAACAGAATTTGGTACTACTGGTTGTCGAAAAGGTTCGGTGTCAGTCCATGGCTGATTCATTGTTGTCTGAAGATCCTATAACAGGACAAACAAAGCTGCTCAAGTTTTGCTGGGAATCTGGATTTGACCATGAAGTTGCCACAAAATCTCCATTTAACTCTGCTGAAGTTGACACATCGATCCATGCCTGTGGTATAAATCAGAAAATAATTGTTTAAAGTTGTTTTTACAAAAATAAATTATTTTAAATATTATTTTGTTTTAAATTATTTTGGAGTAAAAAATAAAATAAGTTTTATGAACTTCCTCTTAATTTAGCTAATCGATGATATAGGTGTATGAGATTAAATTGAATTGAGTTTAAATCCAATATCACTTACATTGACCAAAAAGTTAAGTGGCACAGGATTGCCGAATAATGAGTCAAGTTAAATATATGCTCCAATCTCACACGTTTGTCGAATTCTAGAAATCATTTAACCTGACTAGTTTCCTTCAGGAGAAGAAGATCCGTACAATTGTGAAATCATTGCACTTTGAAGCTGTTGAAGATTTTGAAAGATAACCATGAGTGGGATGATTCTTGGTTACTTTATATGATTTATTATTTATATTTAAAAATCCTCTCTAACATGTACAATCAGATAAATCAAAACCATGGGTTCTTGAAACATCTTGTTTTCTTTTAATTTTCCTTGTTTCTTTCGAGATAAAATTAAAAGAACATGATTGTTCAAAAAAAAATCCCAGTTTCTCATTTGTGAAACCCTAGATCTAGAGTTTTTAGTCCACAAACCCAGATTCTTTTCTCTCTTTTCTTTCATCATATGGGTCGTTTTGTGCTTTGAGCTTCTCCTCTAGCTAACAATGGCGAGCGTTCGATTGTTAACAGCAGGTAGGGGGAGCACAGAGCCGACGTGTATGTTATTTTTTGTTTGTAGATGTTTCTATAATTGGATATTTTTGATGAAACACGATGTTTTGGGTGATGTTTTATTGTAATTTTAATCTTGAGATTTGCGTTCTGGGAGTCAATGGTTGCTGGGTGGTGTTGTTAAAAGAAGGAATTTGTATAAAGGAACCACCGTTCTGATAGCCCACTACACTTGGTTCTCATTTCTCACACCTTATATTTTACACATCTTAGGCAGTTGAAAACCACAGAATTTTCTTATCCATCGTATGTATTAGCCAAGAGTCATTAAATGAAGTTAGCCAAGAATCATTAAAGGACACAACAAATGAACTCAAGGCTCAAGACAACTTCTCCCAAGACACTACAAGGCTCAAAACTGATTGTATCAATTCTCAAGACAGGAAGAAACTGAAACAAACTGTTGAAACTTTATATAAGCAAGCAGAAATGTAAACATGAAACAAGCAGCAAGAACTAATGAAGATTCCTGCATTTGTTCTTCATCCTCCATGATATCTTGCTCACTCGCACACACTGTCACCACTTCATACAAGAGCAAAACTTTCGCTGCACATTTATCTTCAGTTCCTGTCAGAAAGAAAATTTTAATGATTGCAAATCATGATTTAGAAGGAATGTGAATAGTAACAGAAACAATGAATTATGAAAAATTATGAATGAGTTTCAATAATTATCTAAAATTAGAAAAATTAATTCTGAAAATTAAGAAATTAAGAATTTGTTTCATAGTTTAGTATTAAGAATTTTTATGTCTTTCTTAATATTTTAGAATTAGTTTAGAATTTGTTTCTTAATTTAATTATTCTTAAATTTTTAATTAACTATATGTTGATTATTATTATGAATATTTAACTGTGTTAAAATTCCGTAAATAAGTTTTACGAATACAAGCATGCCTATATTTATTTAATTTCATTTATGTGTTAAATAAATCATCTAGCATGCATGATTAGGAATTATCTATTTTTATTTTCTCAGTGCAATTAATTTTTTTTAATTCTTAGTATGCATGATTAAAATTTAAATTTATTTTGTTTAGTACAATTTAATTCTTAGTATGCGAGATTAGGAATTAAATTTATTTTTCTTAGTGTAATTTAATTCTTAGTATGCATGATTAGGAATAATATGCCAAGTGCAATTACAATTCCAAGCATGCTTATGTGAATTAGGAATTAATTTTATTAGAGAATATGTTTTTAACAAATAAAATTAATTAACAAATAATTATTAACTTTGTGTTAAATAATTAAATGGTGGTAATCAAAATCATATTACCGTCATTATTTTGAATTAAAAAAAAATCTGTATTAATCGTGCTCGTGAGGGATTGTCTAGGGTTGGTTGTTAAGTGAGACCTTTGTAACTCCACCAAATATCTGGACCATTCACGAGGAATGATAGCACTGTTTAGGCATCTAATAACCGAATTATAATACGAGATCAGCTACTTGGGTGCTTACCGAATAGGTTAAAGATCCCATATGAATCAATTCAGATTCTTTTGATAGTTTTAAAAATTTTCCTTTAACTATGTGTTAAAACAAAATCAAATTGTTATACGCTAACAATTTATTTGTGCCAATTATTTTGACTAGAACAAATTAAAATTAAACCAAAAATGCTCTACAGTAAAAATCACTTAATTGTTACAATTAACAATTAATGTGCCAATCCATTTGGCTGTATGTGTTACTATGTGTTTTTTGCCTGAATTTGTTTCAATACGTGAAAATTAGATTTTCCTAGAATTTTTTTGGTTATGAAGAACGTGATGATTATGAGCCTAGCAAAATTTTCGAGCGTATAACATAATCCAAAATTCTTTACAAAAAAATCTAATTGGCACGTACGATATAAACATCTGGTCCATGAAGATTCAGTATCTCCTGCATGAGAAAAACGTTCTTGAGCATTTAACCAAGGAAGAACCAGCAAAAACCTTACCAACCTACGAAGCATAGGCTAAGAATGATCGTATTGCATACTATGTTATGTTGTACTGCATGCATGACGACCTAATTGGCACGTACGATATAGAGCCCATGGCCAAGTCCATATGGGACAAACTCAAGGAGAAATACGGCCAAACATCAGCTACAAGGCTCCGTGCCTTGCACCTAAATTGGCTTAAGTATAAGATTGATTCGAGTCGATCTGTACCTGAACACCTCCGCATCATGAGTACCATGCTTTGCGATCTCAAGATTGGCAGGATCGATATTTCTGAGTTCGAACAGGTGAATAATGTGATCCGTTCACTACCTGATGAAAGAGAAGACAGACGCTGAACTCCCTTCCAAACTTTGATGAATCATGACGTGAACATCAAGACAATTGCTGACATATCCAAGCATCTTGAGCTTGAAGACGAGAGCCTGCAAACTTCTGCACCACCTAACAAAGTTCTTGATACTCATGGGGAACACCCTAGAGAAACAAAAGCTTTGGTAAGTTAGCAAAGAAGACTCAGAATTTTCTTCAAAGAAAGAAAATCACTAAACAGCCCAAGGCTAACGGCCCCAAGAATATGGCGTGTGTGAAGTGCTATAACTGCGAAAAGAAAGGTCACTACTCCCTGGACTGTTCCGAGCCTAAAAAGGTACATTACTCTCCAAATAATCCCAAATTATGCGGTTGCTCCCATACATTAGTTGCTAACTCATTTCCTAAATGGATTATTGATTCAGGAGCGTCCCAGCACGTAGTGAATACTGTGATGGATTTGTCGAGTTTAATTGTTGTGGCGCCGGAACACGAAGTGTAACTATGAGGAACGAGAGTGAAGAGGATGTCATCAATATTGGCACCTACAAGCTCCAACTTTGTAGCAGGAACACTTTTCTGTTACACGACACAATCCATGTGTCGGGAGTCTGCTATTGTTTAGTTTCAGTTGTTTCTTTGCTACAATTAGGTTTTTGCTGCATCCCATGTCCAAAAGTGGTAAGTAGTTCAATTGAACTTAGGGCGTCGACTTCAGCACTTCCAAATCCTCGCAAGGAGATGGTGGTAGGGCAAATAGTGGCAATGTCCATTTCCATTTGATGAAAAGCATCCAAGCATAATATATTTGAAGCGCTTCCCTAGTCGATGAAGATTCGGTCAACTATGTATCCCCCAATCTCGGCTATGATGACCATTGGACATTATGTGGCTCGCTGGTTTGAAAATCCTCATTGTTGAATTGAATTGGGGATTCTGAAGGACCTATTTGAGTATGTGCTATTTGTTGGAATCTCTTTTGTTCCCTTTTGCAATCTCAATGAGCTTATTCGATTGCTGAATTTTCCGTGATCATGGAAATGCGAGGTTGTTTCCTTTTTAGGTTATTACAATATTCTCAAGTTCATACCTAGCTGTGTATGGGACTATGGAGCATCCATTCAATCAAGTAGCCTTCTCGAGCCAGGCGTTCATTCTTCTTTCAGTTGTCGACAATGTTTTGTGAGATGTCTCATATCTTTATGAAATTGGCAATAGTAAGGGGAGTACTTTCTGCGAGTTTTCAGTCGCATTTCTACTGGGGCTTTTAAAAGGCCCGTATGTTAGATAGCTTTTAAGATCTCTGCAGGAGATACATGGAACATGTGGTGTTCCGCATTCCTTATTCTTCAATTTTTTGATTGCGTCTTGTCTTTTCTTTGGCTTTTCTTTCAGACGCCAAGGCATGTGCTTTGTTTTTGTTTCAATAGAATCTTTTTCAATGCGTGGATGTTCTCTCATTTCTTTGTGGCGGATGTATTTCCCGCAGATGTAGCTTAATCTTCCATGGGTGTTTGGGGGGTCATCTATCAGGGCTACTGCAAGTGGACCATACTGGAGTCCGTGAATTAGGGCATTGATTCTTATACTAAGGAACAAATAGGGACTCTTACGATTTTTTTGGTATTTTTGTCCAAACATGTGCACGGGTATCTGGTCAACCTATTGTTGTGTTGCAAAGGCCTGAGAGAATTGGGTTACCAGTTCTTCGAAGTTCCAGATGAATTTTTCAGGGAGTGAAAGGAACCAATTTTGTTGTTCTCCTTTCGAGGTTAATATAAAAACTCGGCATGTGGCGACTTATGATATAGAAGACATTTCCATATATACTGTGAAGGGTTTTATGTGTCACGTTGATCTGATTCTCCAAGGTATCTGGGTAGTTGGTTCATTGCTGCAGGTGCCGGGGTCACGACCTCCTATTGAATCCTTTTACAAAATGCCTTACTCATTGTGGTGGGCATTTGTGGTACCAGGTCAGCATGTTGTGGGGACGAGGGCTCGCCCGTACTGAAGTGAGAGGTTGCTTCCTTGATTTGATTTTATACTTCGGTCCTAAGATCCGATACCAAATTGGTCAGATCTATTTTTTGACATATATTGCTGACCAGTAAGGCCGAGGGTTGGGAAGTGTTGTTGCTTACTTAGGGAAATTCTCATATATGGCAATGAAAAATTCTCAGATGTTGTTGGTTGTATGGCATATTCGTGTTGGGAAGTGTTGTTGCTTACTTCTGTTTTTTTCGGGCTTTTTGTCGCGTTGTATTCTGACGGCTTTTGGTTGTGATTCCCACAGACAACGCCAAATAGTGTGGCTGAATTTTTAATTGCCTAATTAATGGCTTTTACATTAAAAAACTAAGATGAGGAATTCTACCGCTCAAAAACTCAAATCAATGCTTTATTGGGGACAACTCTTTTCTTTTCTTCTATGTAAGGAATTTTTTTCCCTTTTTCTATTTTCGTTTCCTCTTTACGGTCGTTGCCCCTTTCCTCTTCTCCACGACTTCATTTCTTTTTTCTTTCCCTAATTTCGCCTACCTCCAGTTTGCCTCCTGTTACATTTTTGTCTCCTCCTTTTATAGCACGATGGAAGCCTTTGTCCTCACTTCTAATTGGTGGCTTTCGTGTCTACTTCATTTCTTCGCGAGGAAGCTGGAGGACAGCTCGTGCTCGAGTGCAGGAGGGGGGCGGACACCTCCTATTTCCAGATGACATTGCAGGAGTGGCGTTGCTCGCTTCAGGTAAGCAATTCCTATTTTTCACAATTTTTTCGTACTAAGGGAGGCGGATTTTTCCCAATTTGTCATGCAGAGAAGAAAGGCGAGGTTTCTCTACGTTTTCTCATGCAGAGAGGCCGAAGGGTTTTTCTGTCATTTGGGTTGGGTAGTTTTTGTCTAAGATTTTTTGGTGGATCTGGATTTAATTGTGTGCTTAATTTTGGGACACACCAAGCCCAGCAGCAGAGACTGATCTAAAGTGTAGTGATGGCCCAACAACAGAAAAAGGCTCCAGCCGCAAAATTAATTTATGGCCCAAGGAAATATTAATGCCCAAAATAAGTAATTGGCCCATCTAAGAAAATACCAAGTACATATGGAATCCCAGTTTAAGAGGTGCAACCCAATAGTTAAAACCGGCCCAACTAAGAAAAGAACGTCAAGAAAAATTAGGGCAACTGGGACTAGCTCAAGATCTCGCCGCTCTTTTGGAAAAATGGTTCTAACCACTTCTTCGATTTTCCAATGTAAATCCCTTTCTCTCGTCAATCCATTCCTCCATGGCGCACCACGAGGAATTACCAATTTCCTCCAAACATGCCGGTTGCCCCTATCGCATCGTGTTCTTCCACAAGGCATCTTGAGGTCAAAGCGATGAAGTCCTTGTAGTGTAAAGTTGTTTGCGCCACCAACGACAAGACGGTGGCCATGGATACAAGCACTGTGTAAGGAAGACGAAGAAGGACTAGGCCCATGACTTGACCAGTTTAAAGTTGGGGATTTTGTCCATCTCGAGAAGTGCATCCCCATTAGCAAAACTAAAGACTTAACATGTCGTGGAGGCTGCTGCTAGGAATAGAAGGCCTGAGGTGGTGACGGAGACACTGCAGAAGTTGGGCATTCATTTGGAGTCAGACTGTTGAAGGATCTGAGGGATTTGGTAGCTGATGAGTATGAATGGTGAGCTTGGTACTGGAGATAGAAGTGGATATGCCAAAGAAAGTGAGGCTGAGCAAGTGGGAAAACGAGTGGCAAAAATTTCAGAAGAATGAAGAGAATAGAAGAAAATACAACAGCAAGATTTGTAGAGGAAAGAAAAATAGTGAGCGAAAGCTGGTAGAAAACAGGAAAAGGGGGTGGGTAGCCCCTTGTGGGTGTCTCTAATACCATGAAAAAGTTTATAGAAACCATGGGGGTTTGGGTATTTTGGTGAAGAATGCTATGTTTTCCATTGATAAAAGCTTAAATGATACAAAGATGATTTACTTGTCTTTCCTATAGACTAAAGATCCTAACGGCTATGTTTCTAACTTCTTCTTTCTTTTCTTCTGTTGTATGCAGGTACAAGAGTCGTCTGGACATTTTGGTGCAAGTGTCATGTGCTATATGGGGGTTGGCGCCCCACTCATGTAGTGTGTTGTCTTCTTGTATTGGCATGTGTTGTCTTCTTGTATTGGCATGTGCTGCCTTGGTCAACAATATTAATCTTGAGGAATTGGCGCCAAATATAGGTGATACTCAGCAGGAAACCGGCGCCCCACCGCCGTTGGCTGGAAATGAAATTCCCTGGACGACTGTGAAAAGGAAAAAGGATAAACAAGTGAAATTCCCAGAAAAAGCCAAAAGCTCGCGCACTTGCAAGAAAAAATGGATTGATTTAGCTACAGCCCGTGAACAAGGTATTACCTTTTATTTCTCCGAGTTCCCACTGGAATGGACGAAAAATGAAATAAAGATTGCATTCGATGCACTTGGGAAGGTTGATACGATTACCATCCCAAAGAAACTAGACAGAGCAGGAAACCGGTTTGGGTTCGTGAGATTCCAGTCAGTTGACAGTATCGGAAGGATGATGATTGGCCTAAACGCCATAAGAGTCGGAGAACGCTTGATGAAAGCCAATATCGTCCGCTACCCGAAGACAGCCTTCCCATCAGGAGGATCGACAAGGAGTGTAAGGACGGAGCAGCAACGTAAGGAGGGGACCCCCACTCCGGTAATGGCACCAGTGGAGACGATTCAGACAAATTTTGAACCACGGAGGAGGAGACTTGCTTGCTGAAATCATGTCTAGTAGCAACGCTACAGGGAGTCTCCAAATCAACAATTATGATGGAGATTCGAGGGCGTGAGCGGCTGGAAAACATAGAGGTATCACTGCTACCGGGAGCCCAGGTTCTGATCAAAGATGGGACGGAGGAGACAGTGGCTACACTTGAAAAGCCAGAACAAAATTGGTCAAAAGTTGGCCTGATGGGTGTAATGCAATGGATGTTGTTTATGGCCTCCCACCCAAATGACCGGTGGATGAGGTTCACTGGAATCCCAATAGAGGCCTGGAACCAGCGTTTCCTTGAAGAGTTGCCAGCCCCACTTGGGTCATTGGTCCAAGTGGAGGACCGAGAGTTGGGCTCCAAAGATTATGATTCAATTAGACTATTAATTTGAAAGAAGGATCCGGTAAGAGTGGTACCTGCTTTCTCCTTGGTGATTGAATCAATGACCTTTCCAATTTAGGTAATGGAGGAAAGGCTATACTGGCGCAGAAATGGGTGAATCGTAGACCAAGGTAATCACTTGAAGCGAAACACTCGAGAATGGCCGACATTAGGGACGACTATCAATGGTAGGTAAAGCCCAGCAAGTATTGGAAAAGAAGTTAATAAAGACCCAGAAGAGGTACCACTGAATGAGGACGGCAGAGCGAACATAAATGAGAATAGTCATTTAAAAGGTATAGTCGGGGGATCGCAACGAATTGATAGCGGGTCCTCGAGCGTGGTTGGCAAGATGTTGGAAAGTCTTAAGAAGGGAAGTGCAGATGGAATGGGCAACCTCCCTCGGGAAGATAATAATCCACAACATGTGGATATTGCTGGACAAAACACCTTGCCCGAGCAGTTGGTGAGTGGTGTCCAACAAATGGTGGAGTTCATGCAGATACCAGAAATCCTTGGAGGCCTTATTGAAATCACCAAAGGCCAAGAAAAAAAGATCTACCAATGCACTGGTACCAGATGAACTAAATGGGACATAGATGCAAGAGGAAGGAAATACAGATACACTACGGACAGAGAAGGAGGTGGGGAGACAGAGTAGCTCAGGGCCACCTCTAGAGGAAAATTCAGTTAAGGTTTATAAGCATAAACACAAGGACTGAAGCACCACAAAGCCACCTGCCAGAGAAGGTCAAGTGGAACTAAGGGGGATGGTTACAATGTCAGCTGGTGAGCATACACGATCGGAAAGTGACGATGAGGATAAGAGAAGAGAGCAAGGTAAGGCAAAACTTTACCACTCAGAATTAGTAGAGGGGTAAGGAGATTTGCAGGGCCTTCACGAGGCCTAAAAAGCTTGACTTTTAACTAGATAAATAGGTAAGCCTCCTGCTTATAGAGGGAGGAAAAGAGTGCCTGCTCAAAGAGTCTGAATTGGTTTTATGGTAGGTAGGGCTTTATACTGGAATTGTAGAGGGATGAAAAGCAGAGTAGATACATGCAACGATTGGGGATGGTGGCAGGTGTAAGCATGTTAGGGATAGCTGAGCCTTTCTAATTAGAAAATAAGTTGAAATGGATTGGACAAATCGTTCACCTGCCTCACTGTGTAGCGAATGAGGATAAGAATGGGAAGTTATAGGTCTTTTGGAAGGATTAGAATGCGTTTGAAGTGATCTAAACTCACGAGCAAACAGGCATACGGAAGCATGACGAAACAGACATTTGGGTTACCATGGTGCATGGAAAATGCCAATACCCAATGAGAAGGGCACTGTGGCAATATATACGTGATAATCAGCCAGTGGATAGACTATGGATGGTGATAGGAGATTTTAATGTGTTAAGACGGATAGTGAAAGGAAAGGGGGAGTTATGCACCCGATAAGGCTAATGCTAGAATTTAATGATTGCATCCAAGAATGCGCCTTAGTGATACTGAAGCAAAATGAAAACTTTATGTCATGGTGCAATGGCCAGATTAGATCCAGGAGGGCGTGGGTTAAGCTAGATTGGGTTCTGGTTAATGAAGGCCTGCTGGCCTGGAATTCCAGGTGTTCTTATAGTCTACTCAGGAGAATATTCTCGGACCACTCCCCTTTGCTGGTAATTATGGAAGAAAGACTGGTGACATATGGGATAAGACGCTTCAAATTCCTTAACATGTGGAGTCTTAGTGATAGTTTCCTACCACTTGTGGAGAATACATGGGCCTCTCTACACATGCCTGCGGGAATGTATTCACTGGGACAAAAGATGAAAAAAATGAGACAAGCATTGAGAGTGTGGAATAGGGAGGTGTATGGTAGAGTTGACATACATAAAAAGGCTGGAGGATAAATTACGACTCCTAGAACAAAGATTACATGATCAGTATTCAGAGGAGCTAGAATCAGAATACCTAGATATGCAGGCTAAAATAAATGAGTGGGAGAACAGAGAACTAAATAGACTGGAGCAAATGGCACAAAAGAATTGGCTCAAGGATGGGGATAAGAACTATAGTATCTTCCATGCTACCCTCCGGATGAGGCGAAACAAAAGAATCATCACAGAAATGCAGCTGGAGAATGGAGAAACCATATCTTGTGCTCAGAAAATTCATGAAGCGGCCGTGGCTTTGTTTGAGGAACAAATGAACCAGGTTCAACAGATAGCTCACCCTGACATCCATGACCTGTTTGGGCATCAGCTGAGCAATAGTGATAACATCAGCCTGTGCATGATATCCTCAGAGGAAGAGGTCAGGGCAGCGTTGTGGTCTATCCCTAGCAACAGTGCGCCAGGACCAAATGGATTTGGGGCTTAGTTCTTCAAACTAACCTAGCATATCACGGGTCTAGACCTAGTGGGTGCAACTAAGGAATTTTTTGAAAGGGCCCTCTATACCTAGAATGTTCATCTCTAACATGATTACCCTGATTGCAAAGATGGATAATCCCGACAGCTACTCTAAATTCAAACTGATTAGCTTGGGCAGTGCGGTGTATAAGGTGATGGCAAAGCTGCTGGCAAGAAGGCTGAGTGTGCACATGGCAAAGCTGATCGGTGAGGAGTAAGGTGCTTTTGTTCCACAACGTAGTATCTTTGACAATATTGTTGTGGCTCAGGAATTGGTGCACTCTATTAACAAAAAGAACAAAGGAGCTGATGTGATGATTAAGTTAGACATTGAGAAAGCTATGATAGAGTGTGCTGGAGTTTTCTAGTGAAGGTGCTCAGAGAGAAGGGTTTTTCTCAGAGGCTGGTTGACTTGGTGATGAAATGCGTGAGAGGACAATGGTATTCCATCACAATGAATGGGACCACTCTTGAATTTTTCAAGTCTAGCCAATGCCTAAGACAAGGAGACCTGTTGTCTCCTTATCTCTTCATCTTAGTCCAAGACACTCTGTCCTGCCTGATCAAGAGGAGTGTCCAAAGTCGGAGAATGAAGAGCTTCCTACAATCGAGAGGAGCACCAATTATGTCTCACTTGATGTACGCTGACGACATCCTGATTTTCTCAAGTGAGACATAAGGTCGATCAGGGAACTGAAAAAACTACTGGATAGCTACTGCTATTGGTCTGGTCAGAGAGTCTACAAAAGGAAAATAGCAATATTCTTCTCAGGTAACATCAACCAGGATAGAAGACATATAATCAGAAGACACATTGGTTATAGGGAAGGTGCTCTACCTATGGACTACTTAGAAATACCATTGCACTCAGATAGGCTTACAAGATCAATGGTGGAGCCACTGCATTGCAAAATTAGGAAGAAACTGGCAGGTTGGAAATGAAGGAGATTGTCCCAAGGTGGTCGACTTACCCTGATTAAATATGTCATGAATAGCCTGCCAGTGCATCTCATGACAGTGTTAAAAATCCCCAAATGAACTCTGAAGGACATTTTCTATGGGGTGAAACTGATGGCAAACGAAAACTACACTGGAGGAGCTGGAAAAAAAGTCTACAGACCAGTTGGTGAGGGTGGTTTGGGGGTTAGAGATTTGGCAGATGTGCAGAAAGCCACGGCAATGAAATTGTGTTTTAAGCTAATCTCCGAAGACAGTTTATGAGTCAGATACCTCAAGGCAAAGTACAATAGAAATCAACATATCTTGGACAGAGATGTAAGAATGCAAAACTCCAAATTTTGGAAATATGCAATGTTGATGAGGACAGAGGTTCTGGAACAGACCAAGATTGTGCTAAGAAAAGGAAATTCTTCCTTTTGGATTGATAAGTTGTTGGGCACGGGACCTTTGGCAATCAGAGTGCATGAAGTTGAGAGGAAGTTTGCACAAGTGAGGGAATTCACTCAAGGAGGACAATGGGATGTGGAAACATTAGGTCAGATGGTTGGAGGAGAAATTGTAGATGAAATTTTGAGTCTGAAGCCTCCACAAACATCAGAAGAGAGGGACAGGATAATATGGACACCTGAACAGGATGGAAGATTTAATATAAAATCTGCCTGGGAAAGTATGAGATGCAAACAAGAAGAGTCGAAGATTGAGCAGTCATTCTAGTCCAAAGACCTCCCAACGAAGATGTCCTTGATCTGTTGGAAGGCATGGCAGCAATGCTTTCCAACAGATGAATGCTTGGCTAAAAAAGGGATAGTGCTGGTATCAGCATGCAATTGCTATTTTCTAGAAAAACAAGAATCAATTGATCACATCCTTTCGGATGGTGAGATAGCTCAGGATATTTGGAACAAAGCAGCACTGACAATGGGTGTGAGGTTTCAGCAACCTCACACTTGGAAGGGGCGAGTGACACAGTGGCAGGAACTGATGAATAGAACAGGATTATTTGGATTTTTAAGCGCCATTTTCCCAGTGTATTAACTTGGTCTCTTTGGATATGCAGGTGCAAATCAAGATATGAAGAGGAGCACAGAACAAAAGACCAAGTCTGGAGAGAGCTAACAGAAATCTCCTCAAGGACAGATAATTCATG
>JAOWBN010127430.1:0-19162 GCA_028565015.1 Pinguicula moranensis
CAAAGGCTGCTCTACTCAAACTTAAAAAGGAGGAGCAGGTTGGTTTAAAAGAGAACTTTTATTTTTATTTCAATATCTCCAGGCAATCAGTTTGGGAAAATATATAATGGATTATAATTGGATAACGGATTTTTGAAAGTCTCGGATCCACTGTTTACCTGACTTTTTAATATACCCATATCTCCTCTTTAGCAAACCAAATGGTTGTCCATCAAGCTAATCAAATCGTATAGAGCTTCAGAACTAATAAATATGACATATTCCTACTTGGATCGCAAAACTTCCTTTACTCTTCAGATTGCCCATTCTGACTTTCAGCTGAATAAAAAGATAAGAGTTTGTTAGAGTTGTGGAGATCGTGAACTTTTTCTCAATTATTGCTTTACTGGCTAGTGGTATTAAAGTTTAAACTCAACTATTTCAATTGTTACTTCTAAGGCACAACAAGTTCCCCTGTTATAACTGGACTGCTTTTCTAGACTAGTTCATGGCTTCATGAATTTATTTTCGAGCACTAATTTAACCAGTCTTCTCGACTACCTGCGGTGTCTTGATCAATCAGGACACTCATAGAAGAGCTCGTCAACAGTTCAGGGGGTTGTTCGACAAGAAACCTGGGGAGATATCTGAAGCTGGTGCTGATGATCTGGACGAACTGGTTCCTGATGAAAACCAGAAATCCGTTGTTGATGTTTTAGATGGTGAGAAGGAGCAACTTGTTGGGACGATGGCTCCACCTCGATCGAGCACATGGTCCAAATTATGGCCTAACGCGAGAAGACTTTTTACAAATCTTGGATTGGAAAGATGTACCATACTGTGAGGTATGTAGCCATTTTCTTCAGCACAGGAGACTGTTATTGTATCTTCAGAATAATGTGATAGAAGATGTGGACTATTTAAAAGTAGTAATAACTATTAAGTAACGAAATTACTGTGATCTTTCGGTATCGGTATACATTTCTAGCTGTTTCCTTCTCAGCCAGCCTCTTCTTTGAATGGATCTATTACTGTTGGACAAGCAAACATTGCTGCGGAAATAACGCAATGATTAATGGACTCTTTGGCGTGGAAATAGGAAAGCATGCAATCACATGAGTAAACTGAGAATTTTTGTGCACATGATACTGTGGAAACAACGAAAAAGCTGATGTATCTTTGAAAACTCCACTCCCAAGATCCGAATTCTCACATTTCCAAATAGACAAGTTCACATTGGTATCGCTTGCTACGTTTCCGGCAGCGTGTCCTCCAACAGTTACCATCAGAAGATAAATTATTAAATGAACTGGGCTAGCACGACCCTACATGCATTTATTTAATTTTATTTCGAGCATGCTAATTCTGTGTATTCATGTGAATTAGGATGATTCGGTATTGTAAATATGTTAAGTGTTGATTATGTAAATTAATAAACTTTCAAAAAAATATTTGAAAATAATTATTGACTATGTGTTAATAATTTATTCAGGTAATTATATTACCATAAATTTGGAATATCAAAAGAAAATTTGCAGTAATCGTTCTCTTGGATGGCTGTCTAATAATCTGATTTTGTACCAACTTAATGTTGATATTTATGCTTTAAAACTGCTTATTTTCAATGGTTAAAGATGCATTGTAGATCCATTTATCGTGTTTTGCCAGGATTTTAGGAATATATTCATGAATCTAGAAATTGAGGATAAATTATCCGAAACACACGGACGTGGCCCAAATTCACACGCCGCAACTCTAATCTGGAAACCAGAAGTGCACAATGGCGGGAATGATATTATAGGATGGCCTTTTTGCCCTTAACTTTGGCTCCAAGTTTCCGATGGAAGCTACTCTTCATGACATAAAGTACTCTTTTGACATGGAGTCAAATCAACTTTCACTCATTGAACTTCGTGGGGTGCTAGAGAGACTTGGAAAGAAGAAGAGGAGTTGTAATCCTAGATCAGTGGTTTTGAGGGAGTCTCGTATATTCTCTTGATGTTTTCTATGATTATGAATTCCAATGTTACATATTTTCATGAACCTCGTGCCTTAAGCATGGGCTAGAACCTTGTTCCAGGGAATAATGTAGCCCTTGGTGGACTGGGGAGTTTATTCTAAATGTTTAGCCTTTTGGAGATTTTACTGATGTTGTTTGGTTTTATTGTGCCTTCTTCCTAACTTGCATGTGTCTGGCCAACATTTGTGAGTTTACTAAGCACAGTTGGAGGTCGAGAGACAAAAACCATGCTGGAGTAGGTAAAACTAATGATAATCGCTGTAAAATGAGAATGTCTACGGGGTTGTTGCTATCGTGAGAGATTTTCCTAAGCATAAAGCCTTCGGTATGTTCAAGTGTTAGATCGAGAGATGAACGCTTACATATTGTGAGAGAGAAGCTTCTACTCGAGAGAGATTAACTAGTAAAAGAGGAAAATTCGATAAACAACTAACAAATGATTAAAAGATAAGTTGAAGAAGAAACTCTCCAAGGACACTAATTGGTGAAGTTAGTACCCTAGACCTCCACTCTAAGAGAAGTTATCAGTTACATTCCATGCATCTTAAACTGAAAAATATCAAAAGCTTCTTCATTATCGTGTCTTATTATTTATGTTCATGTTCAATTAGTAGTTCGATAATCCACCAACTTATCATTTGTCCAAATTGTGTAAAACTTGGTACCTTTGATGCTTATCAACATACAATTTCCGTGGTTCGACACTCATTTTCATCACTCTATTACTTGTTCGATTTTGTGCACTTTCAAATACGTCAACACTGTTTAAGGCTGATTTTTAAGAGGGACCATTGTGTCCCCACCAGATATTTAGGCCCTCATAAGAAATGCCAAGTGATGTCTAGGAGACTGAGTTTTAAGTGGAACCTAGTGACCCCACCAGCTACCTGGGTGCTTGCTGAATCAGTTCACTATCGTAATATGATTTATTTCAAATTTTTTGATAGATTCAAAATTTTCTTTTAACTGCGTGTTAAAAGAAACTGAATTGTTACACGTTAACAATTACATGTGCTAATTCGTTTGTCTGTAAATGCTCTTATGTGTATTTACCCTGAATTTGTTTCATTACGTGAAAATTAGGTTTTATAGGTTCCTAGTTATGTCGCATGTGATTATTATTAGCTTAACAAAATTTTCGAACATGTTGAATGATCAAAATTTTTTAAAAAAAAATTGATTTTAAAATTGTGCTTGATGTCCTTTTATTTTAAACATATTTTTAGATATGGTACCCCTTAACATGATTAGTGAGCTATTTTTCGAAGATAAGTTTAATGGAATAAACTATGACATTTGACACAAGAAGATTCGGTATTTCCTGAATGAGAAAAATGTCCAAGAGCACATTACTACCACCATGTTAGAACCCGAGAAACCAAGCAAGAATTATGATACATGGGCCAAAAAGGATCGTTGTGCTCGCTATACTATGGTGTACTATATGCACGATGACCTGATTGGTCAATTCAAAGTGCACCCCATGGCAAAGGCCATGTCGGATGCCTTTATGGGATCAATCAGCCAAACTTTAAATACAAGGCTTCGTACCTTGCATCTGAATTTGCAGTACAAGATCGATTTGAATCAACCTATACTCGAACACATTCGCTCCATTACTGCGATGCTGCGCAACCTTAAGGTTGATGGGATCGAGATTTCTGAGTACAAGCAGGTCAATAATGTGATTCGTTCACTACCTGACAACAGAGAAGATAGTCAATGGACTCTATTTAAAACTTTAGTGTTCCACGATGTGAGCATCAAGACATACTTAAATAAAATTGCTAAAGAAGTCTATTAAACCAACTCACTAAGGCTAAATTGTCTGTGTGTGAGTCTTGCTTGCTGGCAGGGCTCGCAAAAAACCTTTCGGTAAGGCTTCTAGAGCTTTAAATCCCTTGGATTTAATACATTTCGACATTTGCGGACCCATGAATGTGAGAGCACATAATGAGGCTTCTTACTTCATCACTTTTATAGATGACTACTCACGTCCTGGATACATTTATCTGTTGTCTTATCATTACGAAGCACATAATGTGTTCAAATGCTACGTTGCAGAAGTAGATAACCAGTTGGAGCGAAAAGTTAAGATTTTTCATACCGATCGCAGTTGTGAATACCTTTTTGATATGATCAAAGGGTATTGTGATGAAAATGGCATAGTAAGGCAACTTAAAATTTCTTATACTCTACAGCAAAACGGTATTGCAGAATGCAGGAATCGTACCTTACTTGATATGGTTAGGTCAATAATGGCACAAACCAACCTACTTATTCACTTTTGGGGGGATGCGTTGCCCACGGAAACATACATCCTCAATAGAGTACCGAGTAAGAGTGTGCCTACTACTCCATATGAGTTATGAAATGGAAGAAAGCCTATTTTGGACCATATGCGACCATGGGGTTCGGTGGGCTATGTGCACAACCCAACCCATCAACATGGAAAACTTGGTCCAAGAGCAAGCAAGAGGGTGTTCATTTAATGCCTCGAACATTCCAAAGGATATGTGATGTTCAGTGAACACCCGAATGGGGGCATGACTGAAATAGACAGTCAAATGTTAAATTTTTAGAGGATTAGCTCCCAACTATCAGCGAAGTAAAGCAGGACAGTCAGTTGTATGAGTTACAATGAGACTTGCCACTATCTCTTGGTGAGGGGGGAGTATGTCTCAACAATTCACCCATGATAGTGCAATCTCACCTATTCATGGTACAAACTTGCCAAACAATGAGGATCAACATGAAAGAGAGGTAAGTCCTCAACCTTTCATGCCTAGGAACGAGATTACTTCTCAAAAACTAGACCATGACAAAGTAACTATGAGCCCCACAAACTAGAGGGTGAGTGGGAACGACCCTTCTCATACCGTCAGCCCCATGAGCCAAAGGGCTAGTAGGAGTAGATCTTCAACCAGACAAGTACAAGATCCTAAACTCCAATTGAGTGAACATAGAACAATTCCCTGACGATACTTTTAGATCGAGAAAAATGTATTCTTATGTGTTCCTTTGGAAATAGAGGAGCACATCTCTTATGACGAGGCTATGAACTCAGCCGATAAAGAAAAATGACTAAGTGCCATGAGGGATGAGATAGAATCAATGCACACAAATGAGGTATGAGAACTTATAGATCTCCCACATCGCCAAAAATCGATTGGATGGAAGTGGGTATTCAAGGTTAAACACGGGGCAGATGGATCAATTGACAAGTTTAAAGCCCGACTCATGGCGAAAGGTTTCACCAAAATTGAGGGTATGGATTATGAAGAGATATTTTTTTCTCTGGTGAGAATCGCTTTTATTCACCTACTTGTGCCCTGGTCACCCAGTTGGATCTTGAGTTATTGCAAATGGACGTAAAGACTGTTTTCCTCAATAGAACACTTGAGGAAGAGATTTACATGAATCAAATTGTTGGGTTCGTCTCAACAGGTCAAGAGGACAAAGGGTGCCATCTTAAAAGATCCATATATGGTCTTAAACAGTCTTTCTGATTATGGTACTTCAGATTTCATGAAGCCATTACTTCTTTGGCTTTACCATGATAGATGAATACCACTTTGTGTATGTCCTAAAGACAAATGAAATAATCATGTTTCTCTCTTTGTATGTTGATGACATACTACTGGCAGAAAACATGGAAATGATCAACTCCACTAAGCAGTGACTATCTTCCGTCTTTGAGATGAAACATATGGGTGGGGCTAGGTATGTCCTAGATGTGGAGATCATCAAAAATCGTCCTAAGAAGTTGATGGATCTGTCCCAACAAGTATTCATAAATAAAATCTTAGAATGGTTCAGGATGTATTACTCCAAGCCCGTTGGCACCCCTATTGATAAGGGTGTGACGCTAAGCCTCAATCAATGCCTATAACAGACAAAGAAAAGGAACAAATGAGCATTATCCCATATGCTAGTGCTATAGGGAGCTTGATGTATGCCAGGTTATGTACACGGCCAAACATCTATTTTGCGATTGGATTGGTGAGCTGTTACCAAAACAACATGGGGCCTGCTCATTGGCAAGAAGTCAAGAGTATATTTCGTTACCTTCGTAGAACGGCCGATCTGGTCCTAGGTTACTAAGGGGGAGACCTATGATTAAAAGGGTTTACAGATGCTGATTGGGAAAGTGATTTGGATGAGTTCAAATCAACCTCTGGATATGCCTTCATCCTTGATGGAGAAACCATATCTTTGTGAAGCAAGAAGCAAGACTGCATCGCTTTGTCGACTATAGAAGTAAAATATATTGTATACAGCGTAGCTGTGTAAGAGGCACTTTAGCTTAAGAGTTATCTACAGTACCTCGATCCGACTCCAAGGACTGATGATCATAATGTAGCAATTCTGTTTGCTAAGGATCAAAAGTTTCATAGAAAGACAAAGCACATACAAAGGCGTTACCACTTCGTTCGAGATGCCGTCAACAAAAGGGATATCACTATCAAGTATATTTCTAGCGATAAGATGATCACTAATGATGCAACCCTAGTTGCACTCGACCCATCCACTGAAAGAGGCATCCACAAGCAGCCCATTGAAGAGCCTAATGATGGCATGAATCATGTGAATGAACCCGAGAGGAGTGATCCATTAAGGCTTCAAGAAGGCCCAATTACACGGCTAAGAGCCAAGAGATTTAAATAGGCTTTAAGCTTATTGATCCAAGAAGTTTGGGCCCAAGGAGTACAAGATGGGCCCATGTCCAATTGGATAAGGCTACCCAACCCATCATTATTCTTCAAGTCATGGATCAACAAGAAGCCCAAAGCCATAGCCCAATTTCGAAAAAAATGGAAAACACCTTGCCCACAAAAGAAGAGTCCAATAAATTGAAAACACTTGGCCACAAATTGAAGACACCTTGTCCACAAAGGATTCCTACACGTGCATGACAAGAGGAGTTAGAATGAAAAAGGCTTCGCCATGAAGATTCAAAATCTCATGGGATACTAATTAGATTTGACTATTTCTTTTTATGTTTATCTGTAGTAGGTTATTTCCTAATCTTGTTTAGTTAATTAGAGACCTACTAGCATGGAGAACTCGTGCCTCCTCCCCCCTATAAAAGGGTGCATGAACCCAACTCTCAAACACATTCCATTTGTTGATTAAATTGTGAGAAGTATTCTCTTTTGGTTTTAAACCAGTTTCTGACTTATATTTTCCTTACCAGAAAAGTTGCGTCTTCATAGAACTTATCCTTGAGATTCTTGATTAGCACAAGTTGCTTTAAGGGAATTAATTGATGGCGTTCCGGTATAAAAATCATGACTACTCATTGGTTGACACAAGTTGTCTTCAGGTGAAAGCACAACAAACTCATTCGTTTTAGATCGTGTATTTGAATCATCGAATTGGTGTGGGGTTTTGTCACAAGTTCGACAAAGATTCATATCATTTGGTATCAGAGCGAGGTTAAGGATGTTTTTGCCCCTATCATACACGTTGTGGTTGCTTAGCTCATAGGTAGCATTCAGGCCAAAATTGTTTGATAGTTCTATCTTTACCTTCAGTATTGTTCTTCAAATTTTTGAGTTGTAACCTTGTTGGTTATTAAAAAAATCGTTAAAAAAATGAAAATTTTCGATTTCAAAAGCAGGAACAAGGGGATCTCATTAAACAAAAGGAAAGAAATTCAAGATCCTCAAAATGGCACTTCATCAAAATTGGTTCAACCAGTAATAGATATATTCTAGTTGAGTCAATTTGATTGTTTGGAGTCTTATAGAGTTGTCACGAGTTGAGTTCTTCATACTCAAACCTGAGACCGACGCACTTTTTTAGTCCTAAAAGGATAGTTCTTCTTCAGTAAATCTCATCTTGAATCAAGTTACCGTCCATTTCGGATTGATATTGGCTTGAGGAAAAGGTTTAAGTTGGAGATTGACTAGACCATATTTAGAATACTCGAGAGGGAAAAGGCAGAGTGGTGAGGTTCATGAGAGGATAAAAGCCAAATTGAGTGATACATGAGTGATTGTGTGATCATCTTTGAGTGTATACATGTGAGGGAGTGGTGAGCTTATTTTATACTAACCTTTTTCTTTCCAGGTACACAACATGTCTCTTAAAGACAAGTCTGTAAATTATTCTACAGAGGAGGAAAAAACTTCAACAACTACCATTGACACAATGGCTACTATGATGCGCCAATTAATGATAGCCTCTGAGAATACTCAAGAAGGCATGATACGTATAGAAGCCCGAATGGCTACTGATGTATCTACCAGCCAACCCATCAAAACTTCCCCCACGGATCTGACCTCCCCCAAAAGGTTGTTGCACGAGACAAGTAAAGCCATGATTGGTCAACCCCTAATCCACCTGAGAACATTGTTGAGTAGCACGATGAACGAGATGATTATGATGCATGGTCTACTGACATTGATGATCATTATGAGCCACCTAGACGAGGAGCCCATGCAAACTGTGGTCACATGAGGGTTTAACAGCCCTGACGGACCCCATATTAGGCCATTCGTGACCCCCCATATCAGGTTACCCGAGACTTACCCTTCCCGAGACGTGCTCGTGAGGAAAATCTATGGAACGTGAAAATTAAGATTCTCACCTTCGCAGGAAAGAATGATCCAGAGGCATATTTGGAATGGGAAATGAAAGTGGAGAAGATCTTTGAGTTTCATGACTATATTGCTCACCAAAAGGTAAAACTCGCATCTATTGAGTTTTGAGCAACATGAGACGTGATGGAGATGATCCTTTAGATGATTGGGGTGAGATAAAAAGGATATTCAGGAGAAGGTTTGTTCCAACATACATTATTTGTGACACTCATCTAAAGGTGTGGAGGAGTTATACAAAGAGATAGAATTACTTTTGATCACAGGAAACATTCAGGAAGATCGTGAGGTTACTATGGCACGATTTCTCCATGGCCTAAATTGAGAGATAGCTGATATTGTTGAGTTGCAGCATTATGTAGAGCCTGAGGATATCCTCTACTAAACTATCAAGGTTTGAGTTCGGCAAACGAGGCAGGCGAAATGGGTCCGCTCCATCCTGCCCATATAAAATGGGCCCGCACCGCCCATTTTGAAATGGGAGACGATGGGTAGGGCTGGTCGTCAGCTCAATTTTTGAGCCCATGGGTTTGTTCTGCCCGCCCATTTCATTACTTAAAAATAAAAAAAATAATAATAAAATAATAATAAAATATTAAAAAAATATTTAAAACGTATTCGGGCTCGGCCCATTTTGTAAATGGGATGGCAAGCCTAGCCCATTTTTTTCAATGCGAGCATTCCCGATTGGAAAATTCAGTCTATAGCCCGCCCCGCCCGTTTGCCGACCACTAATCAAGTTTGAACAGCTGCTAAAGAGAAAGTTCGTAAGAAAGGCGAGTTCGAGTTCTTATTCTAGTTCGACATTGAAAATGACCTCCAAGTAGGAGAAATCGAGTTCAAAGTGGGACAAACCTAAATCAGAACCACCCAAGAAGTGTGAGGCGAAACATATGACTAAACAAGGTACTTCTACACCTTCTACATCAAGACATCATGATATTAAATGTTTCAAATGCATAGATTTAGGTCATATTGCGAGTTAGTGACTAAATCAACGAACAATGCTCCTTGAAGATGACGGTGAGGTATCTTCTGAGAAAGAGGTCGAGATCTTTGATCGAGAATTGAGTGATGATGAGCTTGAGGAAGTTGAAACTGAAGCAGCAGTTGGAGATATACCAGTAGTGAGACAAGTTGTGAGCATGTAGACTAAAGAAGAAGTTGATCAATCACAACGTGAGAATCTTTTTCATACACTTTGTTTTGTTACTAATAAAATTTGCAGTGTTATCATAGATGGAGTGAGTTGTGGAAATGTGGCTAGTTCTTACTTGATGCCAAAGATGAATCTTGATGCAATAAAGCACCCAAAGCCATATTGACTTCAGTGGTTGGAGAGATGTACGTGGTTAAGCAGGTGATAGTTCCTCTTGTGATTGAAAAGTATGAAGATGATGTTCTTTGTAATGTAGTGCCCATGGATGCATGTCATATCTTAATTGGCCGACCCTGGCAGTTTGACAAGAGTGTGACCCATGATGAGTGGTCAAATAGATATTCATTTCACCATAAAGGTAAAACTATTGTACTTGTACCTTTACCTCCAAAACAAGTCAATGAGGACCAATGTAAGTTGAGAGATTTGAGAGAGAAAGAAAGAGAGAATAAAAAGAGAGAAAAAGAGGCCATGAGAGAAAAGCATAGTGAAAAAAAGAGTGTGATACATGAGGCACCCCCAAAGGTGAGCACAAAAGAATTGTATTTGGCACAAAAGAGTGAGATCAAGCAAGCTTTACATTCTCGTGTTTTTTTTATTGCACTTATGTACAAGAAAACCTTATTATCTACAGACCATATTGCTGGTACTCTACCAAGCACGATTATTTCTCTTTTGCAGGAATTCACAGATGTGATGCTAGAGGACCTACCCGCGGGTTCGCCCCCTATCCGAGGCATTGAGCATCAAATTGATTTCATTCCAGAAGCTATCATTCTGAATAGGCCAGCGTATAAAAGTAGCCCAAAAGAAACTAAGGAGTTGTAGAGGCAAGTGGACGAGTTACTAGCCAAGGAGAATGCTAGAGAGAGCATGAGTCCATGCGCCGCACCCGTACCACTCATGCCCAAGAAGGATGGAACTTGAAGGATGTGTACTGATTGTAAAGCCATCAACAATATAACGGTAAAATATCGTCATCCTATTCCTAGATTAGATGCTATGCTTGATGAGTTACATGGTGTACTTTGAAACCTATGTATTGTATGAGTGGTTGGTTATACCTTTTGGGTTGACTAATGCATCATGTGACTTATGAATCATGTTTTACGAGCTTACCTTGGTAAATTTTATTGTTGTCTACTTTGATGATATCTTGATTTACTCAAAACAATTAGATGAGCATATGATACATATTGGGAGAGTGTTAGAAGTTCTTCGTGAAGAGAAGCTTTATGCTAACCTTAAGAAGTGCACCTGTAGCACAGACAAGCTTGTGTTTCTTGATTTTGTTGTGAGCAGGAATGCCATTGAAGTGGATGAGGAGAAGGTGAGAGCCATCAGAGTGGCCAATGCCCACGTTCGTGAGCCAAGTAAGGAGTTTCCATGACTTGGCTAGCTTTTACAGACATTTTGTGCGAGATTTCAACAGCTTAGCTGCCCCCATCACGGTGGTAATCAAGAAAAATGTTCCATTCAAGTAGGAAAAAGAGCAAGCTAAGGCATTTGAGCTCATAAAAGGGAAGTTATCACAAGCTCCTTTACTTTCTTTGCCTAATTTTGCTAAGACATTTGAAATTGAATGTGACACTTCTTGTGTAGATACTGATGCAGGAAAGACGACCAATTGCATTCTGTAGTGAGAAGTTGAGTGGTGCTACTCTGAACTACCCAACCTGTGATAAAGAAATGTATGCTTTGGTTCGAGCTTTATAGAATTTGCAGCATTATCTATGGCCATATGAGTTCGTGATCCACACGGACCCTGAGTCCTTGTAGCACGTCAAGAGCCAGCAAAAGCTTAATCGACGACACGCCAAGTGGGTTGAATTCATTGAAACTTTTCCTTATGTGATCAAGTATAAACAAGGTAAGGGGAATGTTTTTTTTAAGAAGCCAAATTTCATTAAAGATAAAAAAAAAATAGAATGTACAGGAAGAATATACAAGAGAAAATACACATGAGCTCCAGGTGAAACCTTTGGAGATACCACTAGCTACTATCACTGTAATTGAGATGAGCAACTTGCCTCTTCTTCATACATCCCTTCAGGTATAGCTAAGGGGGATTTGGTATATGGTTCACCTAGCGTCATAGAAGATCACACAACATCTCAGCATTTGGATCATTGCCATTATCTGCTTTTCACCAGATATAATGTCACGACTGTCACATTGTCAACGCCCATTATAGGGCTATTTGTACACAGCTCGATTAAAATGGTGAGCTATCCATGTAATGACTGAAGGGGTAATCTGAATGGCCTGCAACTCATATCAACTACAAGAGGTAATAATATCATCCGCCCCGGAGATAGTACATAATGGCCCACTAATAATAAAACTACACGACTCAATTATAAACAGTGTGGATTTAAATTTCATCAGTTTGATCAGCCCACTTTCCTATCACTCATTGGAGGCCGTATGGTGTTACTGCACTAGAACATTACACCTTGAAGGCTGGGTGCTGGAAAGCTGGCATTTGATGTCTGAGCATCACTTCTTTGAGGCAAATGGCTAAAATGATGGTTAATGTACCGTGTGGAGAGAGATGTGCAGGACATGCCACAGGACAGCTCATGTACTTCTGTAGTGTGATGTGTGCTTGTAGCCTCTTCCAAACCTGTACCTGTGTAAAACCAAAAAGGGAGTAAATCTGCTACAGTTACATAATAGTGGTGGGAGGGGAGGTATACTACTTAGTCCGAAACATATCATTCCTTTTTGTTTGGTTGATTCCAATGTTGCTGGTAGAGTTCAAATTCACATACCTATTGCACTTGGTTACTACAGCAATAAAGAATAGAAATGTCATAAAAGATACTCTCTGCAGTCTAGATTCAATATGATAGAGAATGCATAATCAGTTAGAAGAAAAAAAGATGCAGTCTAAAGGATTAAGGAGCCAGTCAGCAAAGCTGAATGGGAGCGGTTGTGAAGATCTCTCAGCTCTTAACTATAACCAAGCATCTCGGGTAGTATGAATGCTTCTTAATGCAGGTAGAAGTGGCCTTAAATCCCGCAGTCCACCAATTTCCAGCAGTTCTCTCTTACCATATTTTAACCAGAGTACATTTAGTGCTAGGCTGTTTCCCTCGGTGAGTATTCTTGCGCACCTTTTGGCCACAATGGCCTCATTAAACACTTGCAGGCAGCACACCCCTAAGCATCCTCTATCAATTGCGGTGGTTAATTAGTCCCATGAAACCCAACATATCTTCTTTTTGTTTGCTCTACCTCCTCAGAAAAAGGATCTTGGATCATAATAAGTTGTTTGATCGCAGATGAAGGAACAAGGTAATTGCCAAAGAAATGAGAGGGCAGAGATGCCAACACCGAGTTGAACAAAGTTAATTTTCCACCAGCAGATAGATATTTGCAGTCCCAAGAAATTAAAGTGGTTGAGAATTTATCAATTATAGGTTGCCATGTACTTTGTTTCCTAGCATCTGATCCAATAGAAAGTCCAAGGTACTTAAAAGGAATTTTCCCAACTTTACAGCCGAGGTAAGATGCCATTTCCTGAACTATTTCTGCCGGTATGTTTAGGCCAATTAGACTGCTCTTGCTGAAGTTGATACGTAGGCCTGACATCAACCCAAAATTTTGTAATATGGCTTTAAATACTCGGACATTACTCCAAGAAGCTTCTCCAAGTAGCAAAGTGTCATCAGTAAATTATAGGTGTGTCATTTGGACTGTATCTTTTCCTATTAGTACTCCAGAGATCAGTTTTAGAGTTGCTGCCTTATTGATCAAATTGTACAGGCCTTCAGCAACTAGCAAGTATTGAAAGGGGGATAAAGGGTCGCCTTGTCTAAGCCCTCTCTTTGGTTTGAACTCTTTTGAAGGGCTCCCATTGATAAGAATAGATGTTGTGGCAGATTCAAAGAGTTCTCTTATCCAATTTGTCCAAACCGTAGGGAATGCCATCAGTTATTGAACTTCCTATAGATAATCACTGTTAATAGTATAAAAGGCCTTTTCAAAGTCGACCTTGATTATTAAGTCCTTCAGCTTCTTCATTTTAATTTCTTTAAGAACTTCAGTGGCAATCATTAAAGCATACAATAATTTGTACCTTGGACAAAGGCCATTTGGGTGGGAGCAATTATACCATCCATAATAGGGCACATCCTATTAGATAGCACTTTAGTTATAATTTTTGGCATGGAGCTCAGTAGAGTGATAGGTCTATAATCCTCAAAGCACATAGGTGTAGCAGTTTTGGTCATCAGAGTTATGTGAGCCATGTTACAGACTTTGACAAGCTTGCAGTTCCTATAGAACTCTCTAAAGAGTTGCAGTATATAATCCTTCATTAAGCTTGTAAGCTGTTTTAGGAACTTGAAATGCAATCCATCTGGCCCAGGACATTTGGAGCTGCCACAAGCAGAGATTGCTGCTAGAATTTCCTGTTCTAAAAAGGGTGTAATCAATGCTCTTTGGGCCAATGTGTTGAGTTATTTATATTGTAGACTGCTCATACGAGGTCTTGGCCAACTAGGGTCTGCAAATCTCTCTTCAAAATGCTGCATGAAACAGGTCTTTAGTCCTTCTGGATCATCAATCCAAGAGGTTTCCATCCTGATACCTGATATGTTATTCCTAGTTCTGTTTTTCTTGATGCAGTTATGAAAGTACTTGGTATTGGCATCTCCCTGATGAAGCCAGTTTATCCTAGACTGTTGGAAGGCCTGACTGTCAAGTTTTCTGGTAGTACATTCCAGATTTTCTCTCAGAGAGGGAATTCCTTGAAGGGTGATAGGATCAATCTATAAGAAGTTCACAGTTTCAGCAGCCAATTCTTTGTCAGTGAGCTCCTCAAGCATATCCTTTTAGATTCCAAGTTTCTTGGGGTTAATCTACACCACTCTTTCATACCTTTTCTAAGAGCCTAAATTTTCACTTTGATTCGGTAACTGGCAAAACCTTCCACATCAGATTTATTCCATACATCCTCTACCATTTGCGCATATGAGTGTTCATATAACCACCAATTCAGTACCCTTCGGGGCATAGGACCCCAGTTCTGGACTTTTAGATAAAGTCTTATAGGGCAGTGATCCGAGTCATCTCTTTTTAAGCGTCTTTATACCCAATTGGCATTCTTGCTAAGCCAATGATTATTTACCAAGAACCTGTCAACTCTGCTCATGGGTTTGTAAGAACTTAAATACCATGTGAAGCGCCTCTTCTACATCTTTAGGTCAATCAGATCAAGACTCTGGACAAAATTTTTGAACGCAGTTATCTCTTGTTCATTTGGACGGTGTGCAGTTCCTCTTCTTTCACTGCTATGTAGTATGGCATTACAATCGTCCATCACACACCATTTTTTATCTTCATTGTTGGTGTGCAGTAGCTTGATTTCATTCCATAGCTGTACTTGGCTGCAAGATCTCTCGGACCATATACATTTATCATGTAGTATAGGATGCTTTCACTAAAACAAGTACCACCCACTCCCAGAAACCCTCACTGGATGAGGTGCTAAGTTTGCAAACACTTTTTTATTCTATATACATAATAAACCACAAGATTATCCTCTTGAGCCTTTGTAAGTCCAGTCATAATCTCTATCATACCAGAGCATATTCTTTCCTCCACGGTATCCAGTTTGGTTTCTTGTAGACTAATAAAATCTATTTTTTCTACCCTGATAAGTTCACGTACTCGCTTCTTTCTTTATGGGCTACACAAGACTCTAACATTGTATGAGATGATCTTCATTGAAATATTTTACAATCTTCCTTGTTGCTAATGCCTAGGGTGCCAGCCCTCTGAGATTTTCTGTTGATGGCATTGAGATTTATGAGATGTAACCGAGTTTCCTCAGGGTATGGACCATATGTTAGTCCAAGGTCACGTCCTATATTCATGATATAGTAAGCCTCTAAGTATTGCTGATCCAGTGATAAGTCCTCCTCCATAGGGTTGCAGACAGTAGAAGACTTAGGAGAGTTATTTAGCACTAATTGGCCTAGCCATTCCTGAAGGCCTCTATTTTATGTCTAAGATAATAGAGCCGAATCTTTACTTTATTGACTTGTAGTTTGAGGTTCTCTTTGCTGGCTTTGCTTTATTATTTTCCTTCTACCTGCCGGTATGGAGTGTGATCCAGGAGCAACACCAGTAATAGGTGGAAAGTCAGCTACATTGATAAGTGCGGTGATTAAAGGATCCCTAACCATACTAGAAACTAGACCAACCTCTGTAACATCATTAGTTTCCACCCTACATACTAGTATAACTGGGGATTTACATGTACTTTTAGATTAGAAATGAGTGTGTCATCGTCTTGTCTAACAATTGTGTTATCAATAGGTTCCTGTGATTCTGAGACATGAGAATCTGGAGTATGAGATTCTAGAGCATTAGACTCTGGGGCATGATCTTCACTGGATATGACCAGAGGGTATGCTTGCACCTGAGTATCCAACTTTGTCTCCAAGTCTTCTCTTGGAGGTTCCATAACTCTTACACTAGATGGAGCTAGAGTCCACCAGCTACGTTTGGCAGGTATCCATTGAGTCAGAATGGGTCTTATGTACACATTGGGTAGGTTGGGTCCTGTGACCACATCCATCAAGTCTCCTTTTCTTTCAAATGTGGGGATTCACACAACTTTTTTGAGACCGGAGAATAGTTGTCCAAGGAACAAGAGTCAGATGAACTGAGAGTTGAGTTAGATAAACTATCATCTGAGAACTCTTGCATCTTCCAGTTATTCAAATGGAACCGTTCTGGTCCAATCTCCTTAACCTGCAGGGAATATGTTAAACCACCTTCAATAGAGATAGGCAGTGTAGATGGTGGAATTTGTCCCCTATCAAGCCTAATCAGGATTTGGAATGCCTCTAGGTAGCGGTGTTGTATGCTGCAGTCATCAATCTTGATAAGATTCCCAAGTACTTTGCCAATTATCTCTAACACGGGTTGAGACCAGAATTGTATAGGGAGACCAAATACCTGTAACCATACTGTGCTGAAATTCATCTCGATATCCATATCAGGGGTCCATGAGTGAATATCATCTAATGATTTCAGGAGCCAGACATTGTCATTATTGATCAGATTATCTAAGCCATGCGCATCTTCATCCCACAGCTGAATTTTGTAGGCATTCAATAGACTAACTATGACATTAAGATAATCTGCCGCTTTCAATTCCATTTGCACTGTCCTCCAATCAACTCTAGCATTCAAGATCCCAACATAGCCATCTTTCAGCCAGCCCTTTGAAGTTTCAGTACTAGGGATGGTCAGAGTGGGTGATCTGGTACCTACCACTGTCCAGGTGCGTAGATTTTCATGTATATTATTGGTAGAGGCACCCGCAACCCCATTGTTTTGGAAATATATATTGGGGAGCATGACCAAAGTATTAGTCGTAGTCTTATGAGTCTTGGATGAGTTATGTTCCAAGGTTCTAGGATATCTTGCTATGTTAGCTCGTAATCTGTAGGAACCTATCCACACATTGTTCAGTTTTATGAACAACATAGCAGTGTCAGTATCCTCAAATTCCACAAAGCCAAATGGGAGTCCTTCACGAGATAGTTTGTGAGCTATCTTCAGTTCACTTACCTTACCTTGTTTGCTTAAAATTTTCAATAGCTACAAAAACTCACACTGACGAGGGAAGTTGGTGATGAACAAATGCATTGCTGCATTCCTTACTTCCTGAGTTTTAAGAAGAGTCTTCCTTGCTCCTAAATGCTCAAAAATAGAACGTGGATTCTATTTCACGAGCGTGTCCCTATAACTTGGAGCATGTCTATTAAGAGAGGTAAAGTGATATAGGGGTGCTTTGCCTGCTTTAATAGCAGCTCTCCTCATATTTCTTAGCTGGTGGGAAAGGGTAAACCAAGTCATGGTTTATAGCAATACACGAACATTCTTCGAGTATAGGATGAAATAGGGGAAAAGAGAGAATAATACAAGGGAGAGGGAAGACGGGGGATCGGACTAGAACTAAGTGAAAGGTTAAAAAGGAAGGGAAAGGATGGTGGTCACTAGAGAAGGAGGCATGGTTCTCCGGTGCTACGGTCAAATTTTTCTCGCTCCAAAGCAACGCCTTTGCTTCGGGTCAACTGCAACCGGCGGAATCGGCACAAGGCGTGATGGCCGAAGTGATGCTCACCACCCCTTCGTCAGCCCCTCTCAATCGTACACCCTTCCAAGCAATGTACTAATGTTGTGCAATATGTAAGAACAAAGACACAACGAATTCACCAAGTAATCTCTTCACTCAATCCAAGAATACAAGGTAGGACTAGAACTCTCTCCTAGCCCCAAAGTGGCTCGAACAATTCTCCTCTCAAGAATTCTCCCCGCCCGAGGACGTTTTATAACTCAACGCCTCTTACAAAGGTTCTCCCCAAACCCCTAACTCCTCACAAGTCTAGTGGCTGAACCCCTTTTGTGAATCTCCTCTCAAGACTCAATCGAATTCTCTATGTCTTGGCTCTACAATAGGCACCCCTATTTATAGGCCAAGCACACCCTAGTAATTGAATCCCACATGGACTCAACTTATATCACATGGATAGGGACAAATCCCCTTCTCATGGTACTTGATCCTATCCATAATCTAAATAAGGTAATTAGTTAGACTTGGATAATGCCAACATGGCCATCATCTTTATCCTAACTTCCAATTCCCTTATCCAACCATGACTTGTGCACTAAGTTCCTAAAATCTCGGATTTTAGCCTTATCGGACAGGCTGGCACGTGTTGGTCAGTTTCTGGACACTCCTGGGCGCGCTGGGTCTCTTCTCGGCAGCAGGCGTGCGCGCGCTCCTCGCGCAGCGACCTGCATAGCGCGTGCAGCGCCTGTACATGCCTCGGCTGCTCGGCTGGCAGGTCTTCGCAGCATCTCGCTCGGCTAACCTCCTGTGCGGGCGCACGGCAGTAGCCGTGCGCTGCCCTGGCATTGCCCTCGCACAGCACTGGTCCATGCCATAGTGCTGGCCCAGCACCGTGTGAGATTGCTGCCTGGCGTGCAGCAACGTTCGGTCCCCGGTGCGCTAGGGATCCCGCACCGGGGCCGTGTCAAGATCTAGGTCCGTGATATACTAGATGAGGCTATTGCAGCTATGATTCAAGCAGAGAGTGAAATAAAGATACACTCTGCACCGAGTGTCGTTTCAGGTGCAAAGGCATTGGCTACTGCTAGTTCTCGGGCAATTGGGATCCAGGGGGAGACTCGCAGTTGTTTTCAGTGTGGAGCGGTTGGCCACTTGATGAAGTCTTGTCCGAGGATGTCCCGTGAAAAAGATTCTGGAGGAAGAGGTAGATTTGGAGGTAGAGGTATAGCTCGTGGAGGTAGGAGGGGTGGTTTCAGGGGTACGGGCCGAGGAGGCTATCGCACCAACTTGACGGTGGATGC
>JAOWBN010127540.1:0-19155 GCA_028565015.1 Pinguicula moranensis
AAGTCAAGATCGATTGAGAAAAATCAAACTCATAAGAGTTTGTAGAGTTTTTGAAGAACGAAATTGATTTTTAAGTTAAATGAGTTTTGTAAGAATCGAGTGAATTTTGAGAGAGATGTTAGAGAAATCAAGGTTGAAAAATGTTGATTGAATTTCTTTTATTTGTGTTTGGAATATTTATATTTTTCTGGTATTAATCTTGTCCGTTGGTATAATTTAAATCGATGGCTTGAGGGTTCGGATCGGGCCCGGATAAATCATGTTCGTTCGCTTGAATTTATGCATATCAGATGGCTTAGATTTAGTTGTCAACGTTGGTAAGTGGGCAGGAGTTATAGCCATTTATTGAATTTGGTTCGTGTGGTTGTGAAATTGTGCTCTGATCGAGGAGGCTGATTTAAGGGGAAGCCGTTCGATGTGTCTTGTGATGAACGGACGAGATTTCTCTGGTTTAGATCGAGGTGGCAGAGACGTTTGAGCCGACAGATGATGCAGAAAATCGACGAACGAGATGGTGCACGGTAGGCGATGCGTCTGATTTATCAGCCATTGATCTTCAACTTGATGGACGGTGGAGATTAGCTAGAGTTGTGGATCAAATCTTTGCGGCCCATATCATTTTGGTCGGGTGGTCCAGTAAGCTTTGCGATTGAGGCCCAATTTCGACAGTCGGCCCAGCTTAAACAAACAAATGTTCCAGGCTTAATTATTACAAAGCCGACAGCAAATAAATTAGAGACCCAGTTCATGTGTTAATTAATTAATATAAAATAATTAAGATTGAGTCTGGAAGTCAAATTCTAACAGTAACAATCCCCTAAAGTTTGAAAACTAGAGTTCACAAGTTTTACCTTAAATCTCCATGATAATCGAGTAAAAAGAATGGGAAAGAGGTTACCTTGCACGAGGGAGAAGTTCTGTGAATCTTTCAAATGATTTGGATGGCCAAAAAAGTCATAATCCGACAACACTTGACGTGAGAGAGGTGGGTACAGATGGAGATACGATTGTCTCAAATCGTTGAGAAATAGAAATAGAAGAGGGAGCGAGAGTGGAGAGTGGACAGTGGAGAGTGGAGAGTGGAGAGATGAGAAATAGGAAATGAGAAATTGTGTTTTAAAATTTCTCTCTCTCTCTATATATATATCGAAAAGCACATACGTGCATCTCAAAAAGGAGTATGCCCGTCCTCGTAATGTCATGTTCTCGTTTTAATGAAGAGAGAAGGCCATACCAAAAATGAGTACGGTCGTCCTCAAAAAGTTGGCAAATATTTTTCATAGGGGGAATACGATCGTCTCACCTGGAGCTTCAGGGAGGTACGGCCATCCTCAGACAGTTTTGCAACATTTCTGAAGTTTTTAAGTACTTTTCAAAAGATTTTTCAAATACTCAAGTTTTTTGGTATTTTTTATGTTTAACCAAGCAAGAAAGCAATAAATAAAAGTTAGAATACGTACCATTGGATTGTCTCCCAATAAGCACTTTGTTTAATACCATTGAGCAAGACACGACTTTCAAACTTCTAGGATCATGCACTGGAGTGCTCTTGCAATATCCTTCATCAATATCATATCCAAGGGAGGCAACAATATCATGCACCCTATTCCCATTCACTTTGTAATTCTCCTTAGTTTGTGGGTCGAGCAATTCAATATTTCCATGAGGGAATGCATGCACAACATGAAAGGACCCAATCATCTTGTCTTAAACATTCCTAATGAAAAATCTTAAGAAAGTTAAATAACAAAACATGCCAACCGGGATAGACATTCTTACCAACTAATCCCTTAGCATCGTAGCTCTTGGGGTGCTCTTTCTTGATCTCATATCGTGTGAATAGATGCTTTTTTTCCAGCTTCATGTAGGTTCATATGAAGCTCCTTGATTCCGTCAACTAGCAATAAATCTTTGCGCTTCAAAGCATTCGCCTTGGACTTATCAAGAGAAGGCAATTGTGGTGTAAAGACTTTCCCCTCCACTTCCAAAGATTTCTTCAATGAGAAGCAAGTAAGCCCTTTGACTTTACATCCACCAACATGTATGCTTCTTGCAAATGACCTTGATCATAAATCTTCAAAGCTTGGAGAACCTCTTGTTCATCTTTCTTGAAGGATTCGTAATGCTCAATAGTGTGAAGGTTAGAATATCCTTTGAAGTAGCTCATGTTTTGGATAGGTTTGAGCACCTTGAAACAAGCATCTGTAACTTGCACTCTAAGCACAAGTCAACTTTACCAACATCAGCATCCTCGGTTGAAGTTTCTCCAAATTCAAGTATCACAAAATCAACAAGAATATTAAACTCTCCAAATTTCACCAATATATCCACAACCATTCCTTTAGCTTGCTTTACCGACTTCTTCGCCAGTTCCACCTTTATAGTAGTTGGTTTAAGTCCTTGAAAGCCAAACTTTGTGTACAACGAATAGGACATCACATTAGCACTTGCACCCAAATCTATCATTGTTCTTACCATCCTCCTTTTCCCATTGTAAAACTTAAATTGATGGTCCCCAATTTTTTCATTTTCGGTGGTAGGCTCACCACCGAACTTGAAAACTCAAACTTCTCCTGCTCTATATAGTTCTTCTTCTTAGTGATAAGTTCCATGAAAGATTTTGCATAAGAAGGAACTTTCTTGATAATACGTAAGAGTGATAAGTTTATACTTACTTGAAACATCATTTGGTACACCAAGTTGAATTGCTTCTCCTCTTCGGCAAGTGGCAATCAATTTGGAAATGGGAGAATTGGTCTATAGGCCTCAATGTCCTTGTGCAAAGTTTTCTTTTCAAAATGGTCTTGTCCTCATCCTTCCTATATTCCTTCGAAGACAAAGTGGTGACAACTTGATCTTCTTGAAAAAGTTATCATCTTGGTCAACACTCAAAACTATGATAGCTTTCACATGTTCGGTATGGCTATGAAACTTCTCTTTTTAAGAACTCCCAATTCATTTGCCAATTGACCAACTTGAGTCTCAACATGCTTACCGAAGCCTCCAATGCATAAAATCTATGAATTTATACGTGAATAATGGCGTTTATGCAATCCTCTAAACTTGGCTTCCCCGACATTGCTTGAACTACCTTGTGGTGCCTCTTGAGGTTCATTGTTGTTGTGAGGGTTGAGGTAATTGTTGCTCCTCCAAAAAAGATTTAGATGGTTTCAATTCTCAGGATAATAGTGAGTAGGAACCGAATCAGGATTACCCCTTTGGTTGATGTCTCATCTCTTCCTATTCTAGTCTCTCAATACTTTGGTTCCATGGCCCAATTTGCTTGCTCAACCATATCCACATTTGCATCTTCTCTGGAGCCATGACACACATTAGCTCCAGGGCCATATTAGCCAAACATTCCACAACCCTCTCTATTAGGATTGAATTGGCTTGAAGTGATCAACATCGCATCTTGAATCTCTTTGATCAAACAAGCCAATTAATGGAGAGTCGTATCTTGAGAAGCTCTTTCATCACCCATTCGAGGAGCTCTCCCTCTTGCACTCTTTTGGTATGAGTTAGCTCCAAGATTTTCAAAAACTTCATAGAGTTCCCCCATGTTTCATATTCAATTGATCATCCACATGTATTGTCCTCCCTATCTTGATACTCACAAGAAAGTCCATCATAAAAGGTTAGATTGAATGAAAGAAAAGAATATTGATGGTGAGGGTACTCTATAAGTAGCCCCTTAAATCTCTCCCATATCTCATGTAAGGTCTCTCCTTGAAATTGATAGAAGTTTACAATTTTCTTCCTCCAATCATCACTCTTTTGGCTCGATAGATAGGTATCAATAAACTTGTCAAACACTTCTTGCAAAGTATGGAGTGATCAATCCGGAAGAGTCATTAACCATGGCTTTGTCTTATCCTTCAATGTGTAAGGATATACCTTCTTCTTCATTTCATCATCACTCAACATGGACAAATTAGAGACCACATTGTATAACTCACGAATAAAGAATAGTAGGTCCTCGTAAGCCATTCCATAGAAAGACGGGAGCATATCAAAATGAATATTCTTCAACTCATAGTTCCCTGTAGCAAGTTCTAGAATAATGTACAAAATGCTTGCCCTAATATGGGGCTTTCTATAGTTCTTCATAGTAGCCTCTTGAGGGTCTTCCTCTACTTGAACTCTTCTTTGGTGCACCACATTTCATGGAGAATTTGCATCAAGTGGATCTCGGGGGTTCATCCTTTCTCTATCATCCTTATGTCTTCTACTTGCCTCATGTGAATAGGTTGGTTATCCCCACTTCTTCGAAAAAATGAGCTGTTAAGTTGTGGATATTATCAATAAAGGGCACTATCTCCACATGTAAAGCTCTACTACCTCGCATACACGGGAGAGAAACTTCAATATGTCAAGATTCAAAACTCAACAAAACAAAGGAAAAGATGAGTTAAAATAAACAAGCAGTAAGTTATCAAGAATCACAATTCAAATATCGGATCCCGATTACAAAGCCAAACCTTGATGTATCTCAAGAATACTTGCAAGTATACAAACCAATGTTGAACCGGTAAGCTACCCTGAGATCGATCTCTCAAGGATCCGTGAAGTCCAACTTTTGATTAAGTTTCCCTATTTGCGTACTTATGTAAATGAAAGGTAGGTGCAAACAATTTTTGGGTTGGATTAACTAAGTTATCTTCTACTTTAACTACTAAAGTTCTACTATCTAGGTTAGGTAAGCTAGTGACACAAACTAACACAAGAGAGTTAGGTAGAGAAAAAGTATTTGGTAAGCAAGTATGGCATTCTAGTCTAGTTCACTTGCACAATAGGAATGCAGATACTTTTAACAATGAAATCTTAGTTTTCTAAGTGGTTGGTTCATCCCCTATAGAAGCCCATATGATCATGGTACTTCTAAACCTACAAACCTTATCTCAGGCAAATGATCAATTTATTTACTAAGGTTTGTAAATCGATCTCAGACTTAAGAACCGTCCAAGTGGTCCTGTAATGGCTACAACTTGAATACCTATTTATTAAAATCTTAGAAGTCGGGTATGATCTTCTGTTCCTCTAATTCTTGATATTGTGTATAATTCACTATGAAGATTGTCAATCTATAAAAAATAATTAAATTAAATTAATTGAAGCACCACAAATATGAAACCACTTCAAAACCTTCAAATTGAAGTACCCATCATCCTATTACACAAGCTACATCAATTAGTGCTAAGTTCGTTTTGTACCAACTTATAACTGACCCTTATGGTTGAATCTTACCACTCCTTAATCAATAAAAGTACATTTTCATACTCAGCTATCGTGTCTTGCAAGGATTCAAAGAATAGATCAAGCGAGAGCAAAAAAGGAGGAGAAATAGCAACAATCGCAAGGTCAAAGCCACAACTCCAGCAGGAACACCACCTCATATTTTGGAGGAAAAGGAGATAAACACTACGTGCACATGAAGTAATGGATGGACGAGTTTGCCCTTACTTAGGGAAAAATGTTTGCCCGATAGCTTCTCCTGGAAGCCAATGAATTGTCACCACATAAAAGGGAAAGACTTCATCCATTTGTATTATTGAGGAGAATGATGAGAGCTTGGACTAAAGAAGAAAACTAGAGCCAACTCCTGAGGAGAAGAAGGGAGGATCTACTGCTACTCCACTATTCAACTGGGGGGTTTCTTGAATTATCAACTCCAAACTTGTTTGTGTTTGCGACGCTCGTGCATTGAGCATGAGCCAAATCCATATTATTAGGTTTAATGTAGCCGTTGTATACTTTTGGGGAGTTGTTTTGAATGTTTAATTCATAGATACGATGTTGAAATTGTTTGGTTTTATTGTGCTTCTTTTTTAGCATATGCTTTGACGACCATATGTTAGTACATAGGTTTTGTTAGAGATTCAAGGGATGAGAACTTAGGTAAGAGATGGTAGAATCAACACCATGTACCATGAACACGAGATTCGAGAGATAAGTGTTTATGAGAAAGGTGCCACCGTGTGAGGATTGTATGAGATTACAGCTTCTTAGTAGGCCATACGAGATTCGAGAGATGAGGGTGAACCTACTAAGAGAGGATTTCGTGAGTATGAAAAAAAATTATGCTTAGGTGCGAGATTCGAGAAATGAGTGCTTACATACCGCATAAGAGGAGCTAGTACTATAGAGAAACTATCTTTTGAAGAAAGGAATCTGGTGGGCAATTAAGTTTCAAGTCTAGCATCCGAGCTAAGAAATTAACTCCAAGAAATGCATTTAGAGGTGAAGTCAGTGCCGTAGATCTTTCTTCAAGAGAAACTATCCCCTTAATTTTTGCCTAGTAAACAAAAAAATACCAAAAATAGTACCTTGCATGGATACATTTATATCACTATTTCTAGTATTAGGAATTAATGCCATAAGTTATTTGTCCAAATTCCATTCGAGCTCACTAAACCTAGTATTTATCTTCTACAATCCTCATGGTTTGACACTCATTTTCATTACTTTATTACTTGTTCAACTTTATGTACTTGCAAATATGACAACAAGTTTTTGGCGCCATTGTCGGGGATTGTTTGGTTTTGATATTATCAACACTTAGTGAGTTTGTAGCTAAATTGGACTTTTTTTCATTGGTTTAAGTTACTTTATTTTCAGTTTTGTTGTGTGTTCAGGTTGTACATGACCCTCTGAAAGCGAGAATTCAGATTCGAGAAACCCGGAGACCGAAAGAACTTTCAAAGCACGAAGGAGAGCTTAAAGAGAGGTAAGAAGAAATCAACGAATTATGGCAAACATGGGTGATGTACTTGAAGTACCCAATGAGGATGAAAGACCTAAAGTATCTTCCTCAAGCTCATGAGAAATCAACGAGTTTGCTCTTACTCAAGCTCATGAGGATGCCCCATCTATTCGAAGGCCTGTTATCCAAGCCAAAAATTTCGAGTTGAAGCCACATCATCCAGTTATTGCAACAACATTCCACTTATGGTGGCTCATCTACTAAGGATCCAAACTCGCACGTGCATGCATTTGTTGAAATTTGTGACACTCTAATGTATGCTGGAGTAAGTCAAGAAACCATCAGGCTAATGCTTTACTCATTTTCCCTCAGAGAAAAACAAGGAGATGGCTCCATTCACTGCCATCAGATTCTATTCTATTCACCTGGGATGATTTAAGGAAACATTTTCTAATACAATATTTCCCATCATGGAGACATAGTATGAATCTTGGGAAAGATTCAAGGATCTATTGAGAAGCTTCCCTAGTCATGGGCTGCCTCATAGGAGGCAAATTCAAGCTTTTTGTAATGGATTGGAGAGCACTACGAGAAGGAAGATAGATGCTGCAGCAAATGCTACTTTTATGAAGAAGTCTTACAATTAAGCTTACATTCTACTTCAAGCCACGACCCATAATTGTTACCGTTAACCAAAATGAAAAAGAAAGCCAAAGAAAGACAGCTGGAAAGTATGAAGTGGACAAAGTTGATGCACTAGATGCCACAATGCATGCTCTAATGCAAAGATTTAGAGTTGGATGTCTAAAATCCCACCCCTACACCCCCTTAAGTTGATGCACTAGATGCCACAATGCATGCTATAAATGCAACAACCATCGTGTGAAATCTGTGGTTGAGGATATCTTCCAAATCTTTGCCAAGATAGGACCTCAATTGATAATATCCCTATGGAACAACTCAACTATGTTGGCAACCAGCAGAAAAACCCCAATAGTTTTGAGCGTAACAACTTTAACCCACGCAGGAATGACCACCCCAACCCTTCTTGGAACAACAATCAGCATTTCTTGAACCCCATACCATAGAATCCTTCCCATATTTAGTCTCAAATGCAAAAACCACCTTATCAAAGACATCAGAATGATTAGATGATAGCACAGTTGGCTATAGCCACCAAGAGCAACATTCACCTGATAGCATAGCTAGCCGTTGCCTCAAGCAATTTTATGCAAAGGCCCGAGCTAACTTCAAGGATCAAGTTGTAGCCATAAGAAACTAGGAATATCAAGTTGGTCAATTGGCAAAACAGTTATCTGAGAGACCACCAAGTGTTATGCCTAGTACAATACGGGTAATTTCTAAGGAGCAATGTCAGGCCATAATGTTGAGAAATGGAAAAGAAGTGGAGGAGAATCCAATGTGAGTTACAGCCCCAAAATAGAAAGCTAAACAAAAGGTTGAAGAGCCATGTCCCCAACAAGAGGCTAAATAAAAGCTACCAATCCCTTTTCCTCATAACCTTAAATAAAGAAAATTGGACAAATGGTTTCAGAAGTTTCTTGAAGTCTCCATGAAACTCCACAATAATATTCCCTTTGCTGAAGCTCTGGAGCAAATGCCTTTTTATGCTAAATTCATGAAGGACAAATTATCAAACAAGCGTAAATTTGAGAATTATGAGACTGTGGCCCTAACTGAGGAGTGCAACGCCATTTTGGAAAATAAATTGGCTCCAAAATTAAAAGAGCCTTGTGTATGCACTGGATATTTTGGAAGAGGGAAGCAAGTCGTCCATTGCAGCGCAAAGACGCTTAAACCCAGTTATGAAAGAAGTGGTATGCAAGGAAATATTGAAAAGGTTAGATGTTGGGGTAGTGTACCACATTTCAAAGAATAGCTGGACTAGCCCTATTCAATGTGTCCCCAGAAAGGGAAACATGACTATGGAAACTAATGACAACAATGAGTTGATCCCAAAAAGAGCAGTCACCGGTTGGAGAATTTGTATGGACTATAGGGTGTGGAACAAATTCTCAAGGAAGGAACACTACCCACTTCCTTTTATTGATCAAATGCTAGATAGACTTGTCGAGCATCAATTCTACTACTATCCCAATCGTTATTCGGGATACAACCCAATTTCTATTGCCCCTGAATATCAAGAAAAGACAACATTCACATGTCCTTATGGTACATTTGCATTCAGACGACTGCCTTCTGGGTTGTGCAATGCAACAACAATTTAGAGGTGCATGATGTCAATATTTTCTAATATGATGGAACGGATAATTGAGGTATGCACGGATGATTTTTCTGTGGTGGGCCCGTCATTCAAAAGTTGTTTAGCAAATCTCGAGAAGGTGTTGGCACGATGTGAGGACACCAATCTTGTCCTAAACTAGTGGAAGGACCATTTTATGGTTAAGGAAGGCATTGTTTTAGGGCACATGGTATCAAGTTTGGGGATTGAAGTAATCTTGAAATTACCACCACCATCCCGGTCAAGGGAGTATAGCTTTCTTGGTCATGAAGGCTTCTACCAAAAATTTATAAAAGATTTTTCCCACATCACTCGGCCTTTATGTAAGATGCTAGAGAAAGAAGCCTCGTTTAATTTTCATGAGGAATGTCTAACAACCTTCAATACATTGAAGAAGAAACTCACTACCACCTTCATTGTCCGTGCTCCAAATTGGGACATACCATATGAGATTATGTGTTAAGCGAGCAATTATGTTGTAGGTGCAGTACTCGGGCAACGCCACAACAAGATATTTCACAAAATATACTCTGCAAGCAGGACAATGAATGCTCCTGAGCTCAACTAAGCAAAGACTGAAAAGGAGCTTCTGGCTATAGTCTATGCATTCAAGAAATTTTGGCCCTACATTATTTCAAATAAAGTTGTAGTATATGTTGATCACTCAGTAATAAAATATCTCATGGTCATAAAGGACGCCAAGCCCATATTGATCCAGTGGGTTTTATTGTGGTGGGAATTTGATCTCAAAATAAAGGACAAAAAGGGATCCGAGAATCTAGTAGTTGACCACTTACCACGTCTCGATGAACAAAACCCAGTGGTGCTTGTTTATGACAAACTTCCCATCTAGGATAATTTTTTTGACGAGATGCTGATGGGAATAGAATCACATAGAGATCCAACCGATATTTATCATCCCAAAAAGGGGACATTTAAGGTGAATGGCCAGGGATTGAAGCCATATCTTGATGATGACAATATGAAGAACACCGCCATCATCCATCTAAAGGGAGGAAGGAAATGGACGTCAAGCTAGTGATGGTAAAGAAGCGGTTCTTGGTAGGTAACCCAAGCACTTTTGATCCAGAACAGAGATGCCCTCAACTCTCTCTCCTATATCTGAATTACACTTCACATTTATTTTTTATCTATTCTGAGCTTCAAGTTTGGGTATGGGTGTAGGTTTATTCATGCTCGGGATTTAGTCTTCTATAGACAATTACAATATTTTTCTTTCTTTTACCTACATGTTGTACTAAGTTTGAGTAGTCATCCAGATGATGAAAATGCTGATTTTCATGTGCTCTATGAAGCAAATCACAACATAAAAGAGAACTAGCGAGATGGAAATCGTGGCGAAATATTTGAGCATAGCCATGAGTCTGACTATTTAGAGACAAATCATAGCTATCTCTACAAGAAACACAAAAAGACTTAGCATTTTATGACCCCATCTGCAATTTTCTTAAATCAGGCTAACAAGTCAATCATTGTGCAATTAGACTAATGGGCTGCAAATTATATCATTTACAATATAAAGCCCAGTCAAATATAACCATAAACAGCCGTATAAAAGT
The DNA here is from genome assembly GCA_028565015.1 of Pinguicula moranensis. Lineage (NCBI taxonomy): Eukaryota > Viridiplantae > Streptophyta > Magnoliopsida > Lamiales > Lentibulariaceae > Pinguicula > Pinguicula moranensis. The sequence continues at coordinate 10,547 of JAOWBN010127540.1, forward strand.
CGAATACTTCCTGCTCACTCTCAAATACTATGACTCACACTCGCCGCAAGAGCATTGAACAAACACGACATTCAATGCACAATCGAGCCACCAACCAATCTCATCGGATACCTTTCTGCCTCAATCTTGTTCGTCATTGATAGGTTCGGTTTATACCTATTTATAACAACTCTTTTTAGCTTAAAAGTATCACTCCTTAACATAAACAAGTGCTTTACATATTCATTTATTTTCTTCTGCAAGGATTTAACATGAGCACCATAAGAATACGAAAATAAGAGAGAAATGATCATCGGAGTGAGGCTACAGCTCCATATTCTACAAGCTGAATTCCCGAATGCAAAAGTGTTTGATGTATGTTTGCGGGAAAATAGAGAACCCTACTTGCACAATAGTTAATGGATGGACGATGGTTCCCCTGTTTGTAGAAAATATCTGCGATAGTTTCTTTTAGAAGCTGCGGACGTGAAAGGAAATATAAAAATGCAGAAATCTCACCTGAGAAGTAACAGGGACAAAAAGGAAGAAGTAGGAGAAAGAAACAAGTTTTTTGGAGAGCAAAGGGAGAAGATCATGTGGAACCGAAGGAGTCTCTGAACTATGTCTTTTATCTTCATTTCCCTTTGGGAGACGTGTATCTCAATCATGAGCTAAACCCATTCACTAGGGCGAGATGTAGCCTTATGTGCATTTTGTATGATAGATGTGTTTTGAATGTTTAGTTATAAGACAAAATACCTTGGTTGTTTGGTTTTATTGCACTCCATCATAAACTAAAAATTTATTGACAACTAAGAATGCGAGATTCGAGAGATGAGCATTCATAAGGGCAATACCTCTATAAGTGGATTTCCTGAGGTGAATGCCTCTCAACTGGTTGTGCGGGATTCGAGAGATGAGTGCAACCATGCTGAGGGAGGATTTTGAGAGATGGTGAGTCTCGGTATGTGTAGATACGAGATTCAAGAGATGAGTACCTACCTATCGCATGAGATGAGCTGATCTCTAGAGAAATTAATATTCGAAAGACAAAATCTAGCGGACAACTAGGCTTTGAATCTAATAGGTAAACTGATAATCCACCCTCATATGTATGCATGTAGAGGTGAAGTCACTGCCTAGATCTCCATCCAATAAGTTATCCTTTTGTTTGTGTTCATTAAACTGCAAAAAGACTTATTTAGTTCAACTATTTTAATAGTTGGAAGCGTCATCATTGAACACTATTTTAGCTTAGTGCTAACAATGGATTAGATCAAAATGACTCTATTAAATTCCAATGCTTCTATTAGTGAAGTTGTTGGAACTCAACACATCAAATGGCGCATTGCATATTAAGTCGCAATGGAAACGACCTCTTTGTATAATTACAAGGGTAAGGCTGCGTATATCTTACCCTCCAGACCCCAACTTAGTTGGGAATATACTGGGTACATTGTGATTGTGGTTGGTGGTAATTCAACTGTTTCAATGTCTTGGAGGTTAGTGTAGTCTTAAACTAATTTGTTGCTTGTCCAAATTACACGCAACCAAGCTACAGTTGGTGTTTAACTTCTTCAATGCTTGTGGTTCGACACTTGACCGTGTTACTTTATTACTTGTACAACTTGTGCACTTGCAACCATAGTTGATGCATAGTTACCAAATAACCAACAACCATCATCTGGTGAAAGTGTAGCTAACCCTAACACTTTTTATCTGGGAATAGTCAAGTAGAGTCTGAGTTGCTAAATTAGAATCGCTCAAAAAAGGCACGGATAATAAAGGTTGAACCTTAGGGTAAATTTAAGGCAGCGAAAGCCCAAGAATTATTCCACTGTGGGGGTGTTAAATGTGATTAAGGAATGTGGGATGGTTTAGCTAGTATTCGCCTTGCGGTGAGTAATAGGGGTTGGAGCCCATGGAAGTATTCAAAAAATATGGTGCGTGAGTTCTACGTGAATCTAACTATGGCTGACCGAGGGAAAGTCTGGGTTTGGGGTTGTCTGGTACCATTTATACCAGCAACAATAAATCAGATATATGGATTGTCGAACATAGAGCAGGATGAGTATTCCCGATTTCTTAAAGATGGCCTAGATCTTAAAGAAGTGACTGGATTTTTATGATCCTCGATCATAAAGTGGAAGAAGCAATCGACAAGGCCAAATTCCGTCGAGTTGGGTGTCACCAAAGTTGATTGTCACTCCAACACTGTGTTGTGGCACATGCTCATTTGCACCAGAATGATGCCCACATCTCACACCGCGAATGTCAAGCTTAAGAGATTATTGTTGATCTATGCAATTGAGACCATGATGTCAATTGACGTGGGGAAGATTCTTTACAAGGACATAATGGAGCACTTCATGGGTTTGGAGAAACGTTCCAGCTCCCTTCATTTTCCATCTTTGATCACGGTATTATGCCTGAAGGTAGTGGTCCCTCTCCACCATAGGAGAAGTTGACGCCAACTTCCTCAAATATTGGTGTTGCCTTGTTGTCTAAACTTGGTGCTTATTCGGAGAGGATTAAGAGCATATGAGAAGACATCCCAGAGCCCTCTAGCCGTCGTGCACCAATTAGGCCTACGCCAGCTAGTCCTACACCTGCCAATTCCAAGCAAAAAGGTAAAACTCCCATTCACCAACCCATAACCCACATCACTAACTTGCAAGCCCCAAGTGCAAACCTAAGAGTTATGCACCCATCCACGGAGGACCACTGGAGAGTGGTCAAGGATCACACATATAACTGATTTGTTGCCATCTACACAAATCTTGTTCTAATGGTGACCACTCAATGCATCCAATTCCCAGTCAGCCCACTACCTCCGCCGCTACAAAAAATCAAACCACCCACCCATGCTATTGAAGAGGAAGAGGAGAGTGAGGCTGATGATGAATCCTAAGCTATGAAAAAGAAGTTGATCTGTCTAAATCTAAGTGAAGATCGATCGGCAAAGTTTGGGGAGGGTGCATGTGCATCATTTAACCTATTCTGCATCTTGATCCATGTAGTATATATTCTCATATTTTGAACTAATTTATTCCGATCTGAGTTATTTCACTTGGTTGCTTGAACTTTGGTTTAATTTGGTTTTGGACTATGATGTTTTTTTTGATTTTTTTTGTCTTAGTTAGTTGTTTCCTGACATGGTTAGGAGTTACTGTGCATCATGCTTACTCAAGAATATTACATCTGATGCATTATGTCATGAATTTTGAGGAAGGATTGCATGGTAAATAAAGAAGTAGAGATTGGATCATGGTGGGGACTAGGTAAACATGAAATAATTGAAATGAAGTCTTGGGTTGGATAGCAACTCTGAGGGATTCTTCAACTATAAAAATGCCATCTAAGCCTAAACAAGTTCAGGACAAGTTATGGATAGGAAAAAGCAAAAATAAATAATCCAAAAGCACAAGTTTTTTGTGTAAGGAGTACTTAAGCATTTTTATATGTGCTCCCACAAGCTCAAAATGCTATTTCAAAAAGGAAAGAAAAGAGCATCACTTATGTTAATAAATGGTCTCAACATGCATGTGTTAGTGCTCTAAAAAATTCAAATGTACAAATCTTGTAAGGACCATAATTGTGGACTTAATAATAAAGTTTATGTCAATCGCTGACCTCCTTGGCATGACAAAAAGCAAGAAAGATGAAAAAGGTTGAAGGGTCTAGTAGGAAAACTGCTTAATTCATGGGCCTAAGACGGGGAAGTTCACATAAAATTTAGGACCCATATGCCCACTTCGCAAAGTTCTTAGAAACCAGCAATCCTCTTTAAATAAAGTTACAATATGTATTGGTGCATTTGTTCTCGATACCATTTGTGGCTCCGAAACTCATTGGATAAAGATTCATCCAAAATTGGGGTTTGGGGTTCCTTAAGGAGCTTTAGAATTTTGCTTGAGAACAAGCAAAGATGTAAGTTAGGGGAGGCTGATAAGTCTATTTTGAACCAACATATAACTGATCCTTATGCTTGAATCTTGTATCATCAATCAATAAAAGTACATTTTCATACTCATTTATCGTGTCTTGCAAGAATTCTATGAATAAATCAAACTATATCGAAAATAGATACGAAATAGCAACAATCGCAAGGTCAAAGCTCCATATCCTACTGGCCGCAACACCAACTGGAACACCACCTCATATTTTGGAGAGAAAAGAGACAAACCCTACGTACACGTGAATTAATGGATGGACGAGTTTGCCCTTACTCAGGGGAAAATATCTTCCCAATAGCTTCTCTTGGAAGCCAGCGATTTGTCACTACATAAAAAGGAGAGACTTCATCCATTTGCATTATCGAGAAGAAGGAGGAGAGCTTGGATTGAAGAAGAAAACTAGAGAAAACTCTTGAGGAGAATGATATGAATCATTGTCGAACTTGTGACAAAACCCCACACCAATCAAAGATTCAAAAACAAGATCTAAAAGGGATGAATTTATTGTGCTTTCGCCTGAAGACAACTTGTGTCAGACAACGAGAAGTCACAAAAATTGTAGCCGATAATGCCACCCAATAACCCCCTGAAGATAACCAATGTACCAACAAAGAATTAAGAAAAAGTTCTTTAAAACGATGCCACTTAACTTGAAAAGAAAAGAAAAGTCGAAGAAGTTATAAAAACCAAAAGAGAATACAATCTTTCAAATATGTAAAAACGTAAAAACTTCATAAAAATTGTTGATTGTGTTCAATGGTCGAGCCACCCCTTATTTATAGGTGAAGGGGTCAAAATCTATGGCCTAAATTACATTATAGAACTTTAAATATTTTAGATTGAAAGCGTCCGGAGGTTGAGAGTAATGTATTCTTTAAACTCATGTGGTAATCGGCTAGTGGTGTTGCCCTTTTCACTGTAGTATGTTGCTGCACGTGTTATGCTTCAAATACCAGCTCTGCTTTTCATTGTCTTAATTTCTTGCCATGACGCCAAAGTGCTCCTGTGTGTGCCTGAGTCACTATGCCAATCTCATTATGTGGACAGTCCGTGTTCTGAATTTGCACAGTAGCTCACCACTACTTGGAATAGCAGCTGTTATCTTGCTTCCATCTGTTAGGGACCAATTGGTCAGTTATAGTAGAAACTGTCAAAATTGGTGCCTAAATGCACTAATCAAAACACCAGCAAGCTTGGGGTGGATTTTGATCTGCCTCGGAGAGATCAATGACACCATGCTAATACCTAACCTTTACCCAGTTGAAAAAACAGTGAAATGCAGGGTAACTTTCAATTTCATGGTTAAGCAGAAGAGAACATCCCTTTGTCCAAGAGTACTGCTTTGGGGACCCCCCAGAGTCTTGAATTATACGTACTCTTCAGTACTTGAGCCTAACCTGAACCTTGAGAAGTAGCACAAGGACAGAAATTCATTGTGCACAGAATACATATACAGATAATGGAATCATCTCACAGCATTTCGTTTGAAGATTCTCATGCTCAGGCTTGCAAAGATTATAGATTTGGAAAACCTATACATACCTTTGGTTGTATCAGCCAATCATTAAAACTGTAAATACCTAAACAATATCCCCATTAACAAGAGCAAAAACATTAATATTCTCAATAACAGGAGCAAGAGTATCAATATCCTCAATAACACAAGTTGTAACATTAATAACCACAAGGGCAGTCACAGGAGCCACAGGAGGGAAGATTGCAATGGAAGACACCTGCACAAACTTGTTCATAGAATAAATACAAATGGCGCATGGTGGAGAATGTGTAATAGGAGACAAATGAGGCACAAGGGTTGAAGGTAGTAATGGGGAATCAAGATACAAAGGGTCAAGAAAGTGAGAAAATGTAAGAGAATACGAGGACTGAGCAGTGGAAGAAGAGTGATAAGGGAAAAAGGTTTAATCAAAATGTGCATGACGGGTAATATAGATGCGAGATGAAACAAGATCAAAAGAACGAAAACCTTTATAAGATATGATATACCCAAGAAAGATGAGGGGAATACTCTTTGGGAAAATTTATTGGCCAGTCATGCAAACAAGGATAAACACGACAATCAAATGGATAAAATTGCTCGTAATTAGGCAAAACCTCATAAAGGAGTTCAAAGGGCGACTTACCTCCAAGAAGCAGCATTGTCAACTGATTGATGATGTAGACAGTTGTGCTAATGGCATCAACCCAAAGAGAAAGAGGAAAATGAGAATGAAAGAGTAGAGAGAGTCCTATGTTAGTGAGATGGAGATTCTTACGTTCAACACGACCATTTTGAGCAGGGGTGTAAGGACATGAAAGTTGATGGTGGATGCTAGAGGTCCGCAAGATATCACAAAAATGATGACTGGTGAACACGAAAGTTTACGTTCAACACCACCATCATTGTGAAAGATTTTAATGGATGAGGAAAGTTGTTTCTCAACAAATGTACGAATATGAGGCATAGGATAGAACCAAGAAAAATGAGAAAATCATCAAAAAAAAAAGAACATTGTAACAAATCCCACAAGATGAGTGGACAAGAGAGGGACCCCAAATATCATAGTGAATAATTTCTAAATAATGGGATGATTTACGATAGATGGGGTAAAGAAGAGTCTGTGGCTCTTAGCAAGTTGACAAGCATTGCAAAAATGATGGAGAATGTAAAGAAGAAGTAATAAAAAGTTGTCATTTATTATGTAAATAAGAAATAATAGAGTGGTTTACATGACAAAGTCTAAAGTGCCACAACTTAAGAGAGGCACGTAAAAAACTAATCCTAAACACTGAAAGAAAAGAAGAATGACTACGCTTTAGCACATAAAGACCACCATCACGCCGACCGGTTGTCACCACCACTCACGTGTGCCAATCTTGGACAAAAAGGTGGAATCAATAAAGGTAACAAACTAAAGGAAAGTCAATAGTCAATTTTCTATAGAAAGTAAAATTTTGGTGAGGCGAGGGACAACTAAAACATCCAAAAGATGAATATATGGAGTTAGAAAGATAGTATCAATGTGGGTAATGGGAAGAGAGACACAATTGCTCACTTTTACGCAATCCTTACCGTTATAACCAAAAGACTGATCCAATGAGGCCTGAAAAGGGATCATATGAGCTGAAACACCAGTATCAACTAACCAATCTAAAGCAGGGGCCCAAAATAATTATTTGTGGTTGCCAAGATGGCATTTGGGCCTACTAGAGAAGTTTGTCCAATGTTTTGGCCAGCTGAAAAATGTTTGGAAGTTGTTGAATAAAATAATGTGTTGGAGGTTGTCCATTAGATGTTGGGCCTGAAAAATTGTTGAAATAAGGGCCAAAGAAGTTCGGGTCTGTCTAATGAGAAATTGGCTTGCCAAAATTGTAGCCTGGCTAAGGAAAATAATTTCCAATTGAAGTCGGGCCATATGATCGAGGCCTTCGCGAATAAAATTGATAAGGGACGGCTGGTCCATAAGGCGAAAGCCCAAATTGGGAAAATAATCCGTGCGGCTCAGATACAGGAATGGAACCCATGTGTCCCTGTGAGTTCCAGCCACTAAAAGGGTTTTGCAACGCGCCTCCAGATCCGTCGATGGCCAAAAGGAAAAAGTTGTGGGCAATGGTCGGCGTAATGACCTACTGTGCGATAGAGCTGACAGGTAGGCAAGCAGTGTCCACGTTTGCGGCGACTACATACGTGATATGTGATGGTGACATATGGTCCAGGAGCAGGAAAAGAGGTAGGAGTTGTTGCTGGAGCACTGGGATATGGACCAAGAATGGAGGTTGGAGGTAGGGGTGGATAAATGATGTTCAGAACTCGGAATTTCGAAATTCTAAACAATTTCGAATTCCGAATACCGAACTCAAAATCCAATTCGAAAATTCAGATCAGATTTGGAACTGTATATTGATTTCAAATTCAATTCGAATCGGAATCGGAATTACTGTTTGGAATTCGGAATTTCCAAATTCAATTTTTTTAAGTAGCGTATTATTTAAACGACGTTGTTTTGTTTATGATCAAAACAACGTCGTTTCATATGTATGACAAAATTTTAAACACTCCAATTCCGAAAATTTTCACGTCTTGTTCTAGATCGAAGGTTTCTCATTTCTGTTTCAGTTTCTTGCTTTCTTCATCCAACAGCACATCCGCACTCCCCGATTTGGCGACTCACGGCGGGTTTCTTGATAGCATTCGGCGACTCCTGGCGGTGTTGGAAAGGTGAGGTTTCTGAATTTCTGTTCTCTTTCAAAGTTTTAACCTATCTGTGTTCCATCTCTAGAGTTTGTGGAGCTTTATTGTTTATTGTATCATGATAAAATGAGCAAAAATCATGGTGAGTTTGCGTTGTTGGAACCATTACTTCCATTGTTGAAAGCAAGAAGAAAAGTTTGAGAAACACAACACTTGAATGCCAGAATTGAATGAAGATAGCTCACTGTCAAACCAATTCTCGAAGGACAGCAGGTAGAGATTGCATGGGAGTGTACCTGTCGGAGAAGAGTCTTTTGATGAATATTGTGAAGGCGTTGAGTCCAAGGGTTTGCTTGACTACGGACAATTGAACATCTGTTCAAAACATGGTTTATATGTGTGTTACAACACATTTTATAGACCATGACTTCAAATTGCACAAGAGGATCATCGGGTTTAAAAGAGTTACTGATCACTCAGGTATC
>JAOWBN010127650.1:0-19139 GCA_028565015.1 Pinguicula moranensis
GTGATTCGAAGTACGGAAAGGTTGTGAGTGATCAACAAATAATTCACCACTCCTAAATCGTTAGGAGAAGATATTCCTAAGGCCATTTGTAAGAAGTCAAGGAAGCCTTTGCAAAACACAAGTTTAATTAGAAAGAGTTACTAATTAAAACTTAATAACAAGACTTTTGTTACAAGAAATCTTATGTATATTAATGATGACGACAAATAAAATCAATATACAAATTAGGCATATGAACAAGGTGAATAGATATTAATTACACGAGAGCTATGGCACCTAAACATGAGTTGTCCAATGTTCAAGCATATGTATAGCTAGGATCAAATATTGATCCACTCTAGGAAATGTGTTTACATCTTAAACTCATGGGAACCTCTATAAATACCCCAAAACATCATATGTGAAAGATTGATGCATTTGCAAGTCTTAATAGAAGAAATAAAGAGGTTCTCTCTCTATTTTCTCTCTCTACCCGAAAGCATAGAGAAATTGGTAACAAATCTGCACTTCATGCAATTTTTTCTCTCATCTTCTTAGACTTCAAATGTGGATCTAGCACTAAAAAACACACATATAAATTATACAAAAGGTTGCATAAGCTCTCAAGTTTTGTGGTTGTGTGGACTACCATCGAGTGTGGACATTTGGACACCTTGAAGAGGAGACTACTTTCATGATCTTGATGAAGAAATCTTCTTGAGGTAAAAATGATTTCTTCTTCCTTGATGTTTAAGTTGTGTAAATTAGCAAGATCCATGGAAAAGAAATTCTGGTTTTTTTTGTTATGCATGTTTGCACACATTTCTTTATGCTTCTGGATGCTACATGTTTCATGACACATAGTATAGATTGCGAAATTCCTATAGTGTTACGGTGTCATAGTGATGAAACTTGACAAATCCAGCATGGTCATTCACTACGTGCTGGGACGCTCCTAAATCAACAATCCATTTAGGAAATGAGTTAGCAACTAATGCATGAGAGCAAACGCATAATTTGGGGTTATTTGGAGAGTAAGGTATCTTTTTAGGCTTGGAACAGTCCCAAGAGTAGTAACCTTTCTTCCCACAATTGTAGCACTTCACATGTGCCATTTTATTGGGGCCGTTAGCCATGGGCTATTTAGTGATTTTATTTCTTTGAACAAATTTCTGAGTCTTGTTTGCTTACTTACCAAATTTCTTGTTTCTCTTAGGGTTTCCCCCATTAGTAGCAAGAACTTTGACAGGGGGTGCGAAAGCTCACAGGCTCTCATTTTTAATCTCGAGATGCTTGGATATGTCAGCAAATGTCTTGATGTTCACGTCATGATTTATCAAACTTTTGAAAAGAGTCCAACGTCTGTCTTTCCTTTCATCGGGTAGTGAACGGATCACATTATTCACTTGTCCAAACTCAAAAATATCGATCTTGTCAGCCTTGAGATTGCAAAGCATGGTACTCATGATGTGGAGGTGTTCAAGTACAGGTTGACTCGAATCAATCTTGTAATAAAGCCAATTTAGGTGCAAGGCACGGAGCCTTGTAGCTGATGTTTGGCCATATTTCTTCTTGAGTTTGTCCCATATGGATTTGGCAGTGGGCTCTATATTGTACGTGCCAATTAGGTCGTCATGCATGCAATACAACATAGCATAGCATGCACTACGATCCGGCTCATACTTCGTAGGTTGGTAAGGTTTTTGCTGGTTCTTCCATGGTTATGTGCTCAAAAAGGGCTTTCCCGTGCAGGAGATACTTAATCTTTCTAGACCAGATGTCATAGTTCAATCCAGTTAACTTATCACTGAAAGAATGTTAATTTAGAATGCTTAGAAATTTAAACAGCACAAAGGGTTGATTAACCAATTAGTGAGGGAAAGTGACTTCCTTGTCTAATAGATTTGATCCACAACCAGAAAGGCCTCTGAATATTTGCCAATGTGTTTATGTGGTTTGCATCAATTACCTGAAAGAAATTCAAATTCCTGGCTTTCCATACAAGCCAGGTCATGGCAGACCATAGTGACTTCCAAGCTACCGTGTTAACTTGTGAAGGTTTTGCATATATGAAGTCTTCAAATGATGGAGCATTAGGGGTAAACTGATCAAGTTATGGAGCAGATATCCATTGCTTGAAAGTTGACCATACCTGCAACATAAATTCACGGTTTATGAATAGATGTTCTATGGTGTCATTACCAAATTTGCAGATAGGACATAATATGTCCTAATCAGGTGGAATTATGCGCCTACTCTGCAAGGCTCCTTTTGTTGGCAGTGCGTCTTGTTGTAGTCTCTAGACAAAGATGTATATTTTCTTAGGAGTCATGGCATTCCATATGCTGGAGAGGGTAGATGCATCCTGATTTGAGTGAGCTGGGGGGGTATTCTGTTGCGATGAGCCTGTAGGCCTTTTTAACTATGTATTTTCCATGTTCTTCCTCATCAAAGGAGTACCTATCCCTTTGGGAGTTATCTAGGTTTGCATCATGTAAAAAGAGGAGTAGATGAGCTAGCTCTGAGAGTTCAGAGTCCCTGAGTGCTTTCCTCCTAGACGATGACCACATCAAGTTAATTGCTTCCCAGTAACCCAGGTCTGATATAAGGGCAAGTTTATTCTGAAAAATCTTGGATACTGCTCAGATAGAGAGGTATTGTGATGCCATTTGTCAATCGAAAATCTAATAGTTTCACCAGATCCTGCTTTGAGTCTTATATGGTTTCTAAACCAGGTTGAAATCAAGGATTCCCCAACGTCGTTCCACCAACTAGATGCATAAAGTTAGCCCCTGCGTCTATTTGATTGTCTTCTGAGTAGATGATGTATATAGAGCTCTCTCAAACCTCCCTCAGAAAGAGTACCATCTAAGGCATATTTGGAACACAGAATCTGAAGAGTCATGTCGTTGCCACCTGATAATAAACGTTCTCCCCATTTCCCCTATAAGGCTGCATTGAAGGCCTTAACACATCTCATTCCCACACCTCCATTATCCATTGATGTAGTTACTTTATCCCATGTAGTCCAATATATGTTTCTTGTTTCTTTGCCAGTGTTCCAGAGAAATGATCTCTGGATTTTAGATGGTTTCTGTAGGATAGAAAGTGGTGCTTTCATGAAGGCATCCATCTGAATTTTCAATCCATCTCCCAAAGCATCCATCTGAATTTTCAATCCTTTTTTATAACATTCAATCAAACGATCCAACTGGCCCAGCATGGAATGCGTATCACCCAGCTGAATATTCCCAGAGAAGACAGCCAGCGCGTGATCAGGACCCCTCGACACCTCCGGGACCTTAATCGCCCTCTCTAAAACCGGTACCGCCTCCTCAAACTTGCCCAAGCTGCAATAAATCGCCGCCACGACGTGCAAGCTCATTGCCAAGTCCGAATTAGGCTCCCCGTCGACTGCGCATATTTCGAAACTTTTCGCGGCCGGCAACGCGTAGTCTAAAGCCTTGCTCGACCCTTTGCCCAACGCAATCGTATCTCTAGCCAATTTGAGCAAGAAGGGGGCGAGATCCGGGATGTCGAGTGAGGTTTCGTTAATGAGTGTTTTCCCTGGAGGAGATTTCTTCTTCGCTGAGCCGCGATCTGGAGAGCGCTTGGCGCGTGAAGTCGACGGGGATTGGAGTGGGGAGCGGCGCGTGGCTGAGAAATTGGATTTGGGCTCGGATCTGTTAGTGTCGGTCCGGCGCGGCGTCTGGGGCGTCGCTTCCGAGACTGCAATCCGCAACGGTGTAGCCTCCGACGGCGTTTTGACTTATACTAAAAAAACGGCATTGTTATTTTGGCAAAGCCCAACAAACTACAGAAGTACAATGCAGAAGAGAAAAAATTACTTGGAACTCATTAGAGAGCACAAATTACTTGAGACACAGGATTATGTTCCTGGATTAAAGCACGCCACCATTTTCAAATAGTTCAGCTGAGCTGGTAAGAATGGTGGTCCGACTGCAGCAATCAACGTAGTGAAAGTCGAAAGAGATGAGTGAATGAGCGAGAGAAAGATGGGCATGGAATTATGATCGCGTACACCAACAAAACTGATAGACTGTCTCTGGCAATTTGGGCGTGCACCCGCAAAAACTTAATTAGGCTGGTAGCGGTAGCGGAAATTATCCGTCAAATTCGCCTACGTGCGGAATGCCGGGTGAATACAGATGAAAAATTGTGTTTCGCAAATTTATATGAGCAAAATACGGAAATAAGATTTTTTACTTTGTTAAATTCACATTTGTCCGCATAAATTTAATTTTTTATATTTACTTTTATTTAAATATAAAATATATGCGGGCCAATTCCGCGGGGTTCCGTATGCGCCTGCCCTCATTTTTTTTAATAGGCATATGTGCTTACGCTGAATTCGTGGATTCCGGATCCGCCCGCCCGCGAAAATTCGCGGAATCCACAGATTCCGTATTCGCTCACCCGCGAAATTACACGGAATTTGCGGATTCTACATTCGCCCACAAAATTTTGCGGAGCGGGCGAATATGGATAATATCGCTTGCGGGTGGATGCCAAATCGATTTTTGGTTCTGCATCCTTTGTGGGCGGAACGCGAAACGGGCTGTTCGGGTTCCGCCCGCTCTGTTGCCCACCGATAAACGTAATACTCTTTTCGTAATTTTCCTCATTTGGTAATTTAGATGCAGAAAAACAAAAAGATAAATGCCTTTTCAGTCACTGAGGACTAATACGTTAAAAATAATCTTTGGTCTTTGGATTGGGCAAATCAATGAGTAAAAATAGTGGGCACCAACTAGTAATTGATGTCCTGCACTAAGGACTAAGCTATACCAGAAAATGAACAATATCAATTGGAATTAAAGTGAATGATATAAACTTTTCGTAAACTTCAGTTCTCAATGTTATACAGCATTTTTTTTTATCCCTAATTAAATTTTATTATAGATTCAACAGCAAAAGTGGTGCTTTTTGGTTACAATCACACATTTTTAACAAGCATCTATTGATAGAAGTATTTGTGATCATGCTAACAATGCATGAGTTACTACTTTTCATCTAACAGTATGCAGTGTTTAGTCCGAATCCTTGCAGCCTTGTATGGTCCGGAGGTTCCAGCTAAAAATGCCACATTACCTACTGTGCAAGGTTGCCACCATCAGATAATCAGAAGCTCCATGGGAAAGATCAAATGCAATAAGGGAAAACAAAGAAAAAGAACCTCGAAACTCATTGGCACAAATGCTCTTGTACCAAAGTTCAGAATTGTTGTGTTGATCCTGCTGATTCTATGATGCTCCCATACAAACTCAGGACATACATCATTCAAAGACTTATGATTTGTACCAAAGTTGGCTACTGACAGAGATACAGGAAGAAAAAGCAGCAAGTTCATATGCAAAACCAATAAATAGAGCAACCGAAGCAGTTGATCATGAAGCATTTTGCAAAAGTTGTCATATGTACACACTTAAGTTCTGGTACATGGAAATCAAACAATCAGAAGCTCGTGAAAGATACAGGAAGCAACGTACCGAACCAGCATGCATGGCAAATTTTTTGTATTTACAGATATGAGTTCGGTTGAAGATCACTGGGTTTTCCACGAGCCAACAGAAATGTTTTTGCACGTGCTTATGTATGTAAAGAAGCATAGGCTATGATCAAGGAAAGTATGGAGTAAAAATTGGAAACAAATACTCTGAATCAACTCCCTCACTCACGGTCAAAGCAGTCCCTGTTTCAAGGGATTTGCTACTCTTTTTAGCTTATCTAAATTCGTTAGGTAGTTGCTGAAATTGATATATTGTAGGGGGGTGAAAGGAAAGAGGCTAGCATTCATTCTGGAAAAACTCTTGTAATTTCTTCTTGAAAATCAGCAAGAAAAGTCCTTTGGTTTTCAATAAAAAGTTCCAGCAGAGCTGCTAGATTTTCATGTCTTTCTCTGCTAATATATTGTTGATTTCCTTCATCATGCTCGACTAAACTCAACATACTTCTGCTGATCTACAAGTCCTGAGGCTACCTGGAAGCGTGGGTGAGGTACAGATCCAAAACAAAACAATCGTATTGGTTTTGAGTTCATGGATACATATTAAGTTTTCATTCTTAGTAGACTAGATTGGCCATCCTGTTTAATAGGGATTGAATTAATAGCTAGTAGGGATTTAGGGGTTCGGTTAAGTTCACTACAGCTTACATGATAGCAGCTTTGCCTATCAAGAGAGACAGTTAACCCATTTCTTAGCTAAAGCAACATAAAACTAGTGTAGAGGAAGGATGTTTCGGTTAGAACTCTTAGATTCACACTCTTAATGAGTTTTTTAATCTTAATGCTGCTCTAACAATTGAGTTAGGAGATTGATTATCCGGTTAGGGAGTCAAGATCACAGGGAGAGAAGCAGTGGTTGAAAGATCACACATTAAGTACCAAGAAAATGTTTTAGAACACACTTATGATCCTCTTGCTTCCAAGGTTACCTCTCATGGACAAAATATCAGCACAAGTACGTTTCTGTCTCATATTTTCATCTAAATTTCATCTCTAGTTTGTTGTTAGCAATCTAAGTTTTTGTTTACAACAATTTCCCCCATTTTACTCGAGTTTTGATAACACTAGAGGGAAGCCTAAGTAAGTGCAGAACACCCCCTTTCTCTATGGATTCGACCCTGTACTTTCCACCTACTAGCTTGTGTTTTGTGATTCAGGATAACCTTGAGCGAGTTTTGTAGCCATGCCACTGTAGAAAACACGCCGTCATCTATCAACTTAGAATGTATTGGAAATAAGTACCTATGGTTCTCGCATTCAATTTTAAATTGTCATTCTTGATGGCACACCTACGTATGTCTTTATATTTTCACCACTTACTCATGATCCTGTCCATCGCTTTCTTTGTATGGAAGAAGCTATTGATTTTGCTCGAGGGGTGAGGAATATAAAAAATAATTAAATAAATGAATATTTTAATAGTAAATTAATATTAATTCTAAAAATAATTATAACATTGTTGCATAGTACTTATATTTTGTTACTTGTTCACGAAGATCTTGTTTAACTAACGAAGTAAGAAAGAAGAATAAACTAATGCTAAAATCCTAAAGAATACTTATTCTTTTTAGGTGGTTAAGCAAATCATGTCATCTTTCAAATCCTATGAAGATATGCACGCTAACTTTTGGGTGCTAGTGAACCATATCCTCAAGCCACAACCTTGCTTGATACAATAACTGTTACACATAATCAACAGTTTATTGCAATGGAGGAAATAAACAATAGATAAAAATAAAAATTGTGTCAGAATTACATAAACTTCAACCTTTCACCGTTGAACAAAACAGGAGAGTTTGAAGAACTCCGTGGCTTGTGAAACTCAAAGTTGCCTTAAAAAGATTCATCCTCTCCTGGGTGCTTTGAGATTTCTGAGCGTCTATCTCCTAGGGTAAAACAGTTACGAGTTGATATGCACAGCACTTGCAGCACAACTTCGGCGAACTCTAACGGTATCTTTCTTCAATCACCAAAAGAAGGACTCACAAAAAATACTCCAAGAAGAGAGAATAAAATTCTAGACTCAATTTTATGTGTGTGTTTCACTCAATAGGGGATCCACTATTTATAGAGTTTGTGAATGGGTGTTAGAGATTTTTCACCTTTTGAACTTCTTCATTTTCTCCACTAACTGAATGGGATCATTGACTTGAAAGAGAAAAACTTTTCGCCTTGATATCCTTTATCAATTTCTCATTCATAACATATTAATACATTTTCCAACAAGTAGTCTAGGGTCCGTGCCCCTCAGTCGTCTGGTGACTCGGCGGGGGTCGACAGGGGATGGCGGAGGGGCGTGGGTATCCGCCCCTCCGACCGAAGTTGCCTTTTTGTTTTCAATTTTTCGTTGTGTATATCACTTTTCTTTTCAATTTTCACGTTCCGCAACCCCTATTAGAAATTTAATCATAGATTTAAATCAAGTAAAAACGAAAGTAGAGGGAAAGTCCAAAAATCGATAATAAATCCTGGATTTCAACTCTTGATTAACTTCCCCAAAACAAGGTCTGTTCTCTAATATACAGTAGCAGACAGGATGGATGAGTCTCTCGTTATTCAGACAAAATCTGCGGTAAATTTCTGTTGGTTAAACCCAGTAATCCAACTCCTTGGCAGTAACTTTCCTGATCAGCAGTTCAGCACCACGGTAATAAATAATGAACACTGATCCTCAAAAGATGCAAAACATGTCCCCCTTAAATCCTGGAGTTGGTGTCCATTTTGTTTGATCAAGAAAATCTAGAAAGCAGCCCTCAGTTATGGACCGGAGGATGCGTCCTCGGATGCAAATAGTCCAAATTAAAAGCAGATTCAGGCTCAACTCCTCGTTTCTTCACAGGCATCTTCCAAGAAACCATGGCTTGAGGCATTTCGGGTCGGACATCGGAAAATCCATGGCCTTTTTCCGGCGTATGATTTCCGTGCACGTCGGTTTTGCTCTTGTTCACCATGGCATTGCTAGGAACTGAGGGTTTGTCACGAGCTTGTGAGGAAACCCTGATCGAGTTCAAATTCTCATCTTTCTGCACAAAATAGGGATTGTGAAGAGAAGCTAGACGAGACATAAAAAGGTTAAATAAAAGATAGAAATTTTTTGAGTATTTTCACCGATACTAATCAATTTAAGCTCCGCCTCCAGGACGATCTTAGGCACTGTGTTGAAGACTTTGTTCTTTTTAAAAGTGTGTACAGTGCTTGAAAAAACTGCTGAAAAATAGATATTATCGAAAAAAGAACGTTTTGAAAACTGTTTAAAAGAGCTTCATAGTAGCATTTTGAGTAGTTGTGTCATTTGATTGCAACTTTTGTAAAAGCGCTTCCAACAGCTTAAAAATAAAGAAGTATAAGCAAAAGTTAACTTTCAATACAATAAAGATTGAACTTGTGCTTAAAAATAGAAAAACTGAAACAAGAGGTGTAGTAGAGAAGATATCCAAAACAAACGTTTATTAAACTGAAACCTGCTGAAATTCGTTTGCCGTCTTCTTATGGAAACCTCCGAGAACTCGAGCATTACATGCATGCAATGAAATACACAGCAGAAGTAGTACCAGACTGGATATGATCGACGACATTTGAAGCAAACAAAGATATATCCAGAATACAACAGATCAGAAGTGAAGGCAAAGATGTTGTACTACATCACTCTTATTAATTTGAGAGATAAAACAAATGGAATAAAAGTGGCAACAAATGCAAGATTGTGAAGAAATTACTATCTTTCGTCCTCAGAACATGTTACATGCAGATGTGTGGGTCTGTCTCTTCCACATCTCCATTAGTTGGAAGCAAACAGTTTCTGCTTATGAAAATCTTTTGAGAGAGAAATAGTACAAATAGAGTTTGATTTTCCTTTCCCTTCTCTATTTGAAGGACTCTTATCGATTTTCTCCTTATAGAAGAAGGGAAAAAAGTGAACAAGAGAAACAAGAAAGCAAGAGCCTGTCCATCCATGTTCGTGCCCATCGAGGGTATAAACCCCTTAATTTTCTTGTCTTTGTGTTAAATGGATTCTGGCTCTTTGTTTCTAGTACTAGCTTTTTACATCTCACGTATAATATCTTAGACAAAAGTGGTCTATTTTAATGAAAGAAAGACAAAAGGTTTGGAGCCTTTTTCAAGATTGTGAACAACTTCGAGACAGGATTATAATAAGTAGAGGAAGGAATAAATGAGAGAGCAAGTCAATATCATGAAAAAAAAAACTTTATTTCATCTTAGGATATCTAAAAAGTAGTTAATTGTTGGGTGTTCATTTTGTAGTTATATTATGCGGGCGAAAAACCCACCGGTGCACTATGTAGTTAGTTGTTCGTTGTTCGTTTTTAGTTACATTATACGGGCGAAAAAACCACATCTTGATTTTGTAATCGCGATATTTTATGAAATCATATGATTGTAAAGTATAATGATTAGTGGGAAAATTTGTGAAAGAGAAGGGGACAGTTTTCCTGGTTGACATCTTGCTTGTTGTTCTTGCAAGAGACATTGGTGAGTGGCATAACCACCAATAACGGTTTGCGAAGCCACGTGGTGCACCCCTCCCACATGGATGCGGAACCCGAAGTTAGGTTAAGTTTAAATGGAGTGATGGCGGGGCAAACCTGTTAGAAATTAGAATGTTAGAATGAATTGTACATTAATTTTAGGTGAATATCGTGTATTTAGGGATAGAGATTAATCCATGATTATAGGAATACTAGGCGCATAAGTTACGTGATTAGGAGATACGAATAAGTGTATAAAGATGTATCCGTGTTCATAAGAAAGTGGAAGTAAAATAAATGAGAGTGGAAGAATTTTTTCCTCTCAAGAAATATCTTCTCGTGATTTATGGCCTCGTATCTGTTTGCATTAAACCTACTAGAAAAAAATCTTCTCTCCGCTAACGCCTGGAAGAAGACTCTGGGAGTGACGAAACTCCAAAGACTGGTCGAGAAAGAAGACTCGGGAGTGGAAAAACTCCTAAGGCTGCTCGTTTGTCATCTTCTACGGCTGAATCTCTTATTGAAAAACTTGTTAGATATTAATGAAAAACTTGTTAGATATTAATGAGATAAGATGGGTGATTGAACTGTAAAAAGAAAGATCCCGATAAATCATGGATCTTTCCTTATCTATATTATATCTGATCTCCATCAAAACTTGTATAAGAACATGTATTCTACCATGAAGAAATTAACACAATTCAACACATTAAACATTTTCCAACATGGTATCAGAGCAGGTCATCGGATCTTGGAAGTTGACTGTCTAGCTCATCATTTACCGATCCGACAATAGTGTCCTTCTCAATCTCAAAATTCCAATTCCAATCTCCAAAGAAAAATTGTCCGAACAACTTGGACAAATCTTAAACCAAATTATTCAATTCTTTCAATCTACGACCAACATTAGAAAAACAGTCATCACTTCACAGATGAATGAAGGAAACTTATCAACTGAATTCCGGTCAGACACGATGGAAAAACTCACCACATCATCACTCCGAGACGATGATGGGGATAAATCCAGATTACTTCCATATGGATGCACACTAGCAAGACAACAAACAATAAAGAAAGTGGCAGAATCAAAGCCCCAAATGGCGAAGCCGAGGAAACAAAGAAGAGAATAAAAGTGTCAACTGACCTAAACCTTGAAAATCTCGACGAGTGGGGTCGAGTTTGCCGACATGCTGCACTGATAATCGCAAAGAGGTTCCTGCGGTGGGCAACACAATGGTCGCTGGCAACCGCAATGACCACAGTCGAATCAAGTTTGATACAGTGGTGGCTGTAGCAACGAGAGAAAATGGAGGAATCGATGTCGGGCGAGATTTTGGAGGTTGGGTAGATCTTTCCCAGAACCAATCTAGTGAAAATGCAGACAAGAAAAAATTGCACCAAACTTTGTAGTATTCTAATGTTTTTGTGGCTCATATTGCATACGAGAAGAAACTAAAGCAATGCTTTTCTAACGTTGTCGCTTAATGCCGTTCAATTCCTGGAAATGTACAGAATTGCCATCGTTCTGAACAATTACATAAATGCTCTCCGCAACCTGGAAATTACTTAAATGCCCTCAACTGCCAGGAAATTTACAAAAATGCCACTAGCAACATGAAAAATTATAGAAATGCAACCAGCAGCCTGAAAAATTACAGAAATACCACCCCCACCCTAGAAAATTAAAAAATGCCCTTAGCAACTTAAAAATTTACAAAAATGCCCTCGATAGTAGAAATGCTACCAACAATAAAATTTTTTACTGGAATAAGGGTCGGTCAATCCTAAGTATTTTATGCATGGATGATTTGGTGAGGATTACAGTGTAACCTGTCTAGTACGTGATCCCGGGAGTTTTCCGACAAAGCCATGGTTTTTTATTGTGGAGCCACCGATACGATAACAAATGATCCTATTGACATTCATGTTCCCTCCAACCCAAAGAGGACTCATATCCAAACAGCGAATGGAGGTCTAGCACAAGTCAAGGGTGTCGGGTTCATTGAGCTATCTCCTCAGCCAAATTAAAAAATTGCATCTATGTTCCTACTTTATCATGCAAACTCCTATCTATAAGTCATGTTACAAAGGAACTCAATTGTTATGTTCTTATGTGCCCTACTTTCTGTCTCTTACAAGATATCCAAACGGGGACAATCATTGAGCGTGACACTGAACGAGGAGGACTGTACTATGTCGATGAGGTGGCTCACCAGAGAACCCCATTGCTAGTTCATGGAACAACTGAACGACATGCCTGGCTATGGCACCGCAGACTTGGCCATCAAGGGTACCTTAAAATTCTATTTCCTCAATTTTTCTGTAACTTGGATAAATTTCATTGCGATACTTGTGTCCTCGCAAAAAAATCATTGGCACCCTTATTCTATGTTTCTACATTTGCACTTTTTGCTTTGATTCATTCATATGTGTAGGGGCCTACTCCTGACTCTAGTTCTACTAGTTTTTAATATTTTTTACTATTTATCGATGACTTTACTCGTATGACATGGGTTACTTTCCTGAAAAATAAATCTAATGTCGCCACTTAATTTGTGGATTTTTATCATATTATCCAAATTTAGTTTCAAAAATATATCCAGATCCTTCGATCCGATAATGGAGGGGAATTTGTCAACCATACCCTTCCAAATTTCTTTCGAAACAAAGGGATCATCCATCAGACCACATGTGCCCATACACCTGAACAGAACGGAGTAGCCGAAAAGAAAGATTGATTGATCCTAGAGATCACTAGGGCACTTATGCTCGAATCTCGTGTACCCACCATGTTCTGCCCTGAGGCTATCGCCACTGGAGTCTACCTTATCAACCGATTACCCACCAAGGTACTTGGTTTCCAAACTCCACTACAAGCCTTAGTTGCTCAGGTCACTGTCCCAGCGTCCTTATCTCTCCAACCTCGTGTTTTTGGATATTGTCTTTGTTAATATTCCAAATATTGAACGTACAAAATTTGATCCTTGTGCTGTCAAGTGTATCTTTATTGGGTATGGGGTTAATCAAAAGAGGTACCGCTGTTACCACCCATCTACTCGTCGAATGTATACCACTATGAATTGTAATTTTCTCAAAATCGAATATTTTTTTGGTCACCAACCCAACCTTCAAGAGGGAAATACAACTGAGCACAAGCCTGACTACAACCCGTTGAGTTGGCTTGGACCACCAGTGCCCTCGTCATTAGTTGTCCCAATCGAGCTAGATAAATGTCCAACTTATGAGCTGTCTACTGTTGACATAGAACACCCTTATCCAGTGAACTCATCACCAACACACCTAATGTCATCGCCACCAGCTGGTAATCCTGAGGTAACATTTCATTGTACAAAGTTAAATTCTATTGATGTTTCCACCCCAGTTTTATGTGACACAGATCATTTGAAAATATAGGAACCACTACGGCATGTACTCCCGCCCCGGAGCAATCGCGGTATACCGGCAAAAAAATATGAGCCTGAATATACTTCTCGTAACTCAAAGTATCCTGTGAGCAATCTTATAAGGGAGAGCAAACTGGAAACTAGAAAAGCATTCACTACAGTATTATATTTCGAAAAGTTGCCCAGATCTATACATGAAGCCAAACAAAGACGAACTGCAATGGAGGTAGAGTTGAGTGCTCTAACCAAGAATGGTACATGGGACAAGTGTGAACTACCTGCAGTAAATCGAGCAGTTGGATATTGATGGGTATTTACTGTAAAAACCAGGGCAGATGGGACTATCGAGAGATATAAAGCACGATTGATAGCAAAGGGGTACACTCAGGCATATGACATTGATTATACCGAGACTTTTTCTTAAGTGGAAAAAATTGATACAATTTGAGTATTATTCTCAGTTGTAGCTAATTTAGACTGACCACTTCATCAATTTGATGTCAAAAATGCATTCCTTATGGTGATTTGAAGGAAGAAGTATACATGGAGGCATCTCCAGGTTTCTCTGGACAAGTCAAACATAATGATGTAGACTGAGAAAAGCACTATATGGATTGAAGCAGTCACCCAGGACGTGGTTTGGATGATTTATGCTCGCCATGCAAAAATATGGATACAGACAGAGTAATTCAGATCACACTTTGTTCATAAAATGGAAAGAAGATCAAATCACATGTCTAAATATTTATGTTGACGACATGGTGATTACTGAGAATGAAACTGTCAAAATTGCTGAACTTTTAAAATATCTGATCCTTGAATTCAAAATGAAAGACTTGGGAGAACTAAGGTACTTCTTGGGAATCGTGGTCCAAAGATCAAAACAAGGGATCTTCATTTCACACATAAAATGTCCTTGATCTACTAGCTGAAACTGGTATGATGGATTGCAAACAAGATAATGCACCAGCCATTGTTAATCAGAAGATACAAATTGCGCAGGGAACACCTTCTGCCAATCAAGAAAGATACCACCATTTAATCAGAAAGTTGACCTACTTGGTACACACCTGATCTGATATAGCATATGATGTCTCACAATCCCAAGGTAGGACATATGGATGCAGCTTTGAGAATAGTATGATACAGGAAGGGATCACCAGAACAAGGGATACATTACAAAAAAATAATCACTTGGAAGTCTATGGATATACAGATGTTGACTGGGCAGGAAATCCAGTAGACAGAAGATCTACCGCTGGCTATTTTATGCTAGTAGGTGAAAATCTTGTGAAATGGAAAAGTAAGAAGCAAAAGGTTGTGGTTCTTTCCAGTGCTGAGGTTGAATTTTGAGGAGTGGCTTGAGGACTTACAAAGATTTTGTGGATACAAAAACTACTGGCTGGAATTGGGTACCTGGTGGAAGGCGCATGCCAGCTGATGTATGATAATCGAGCAGCTATCAGCATTTCTGAGAACCCAGTACAACATGATTGAATCAAACATATTGAGATTGACCGACACTTTATTAAAGAAAAGATCGAAGAAAAGATTGTCAGTCTTTCATTTGTTTGATCAGAAGACCAGCTGGCCGATATATTAACTAAAGCAACACCTGGTACGGCCTTTGTATGAGTCCTGTGCAAGTTAGAAATTGAACACCCTCCAATTCAACTTAAGGATAAATGTTAGATATTAATGAGAGAAGATCGGGTGGTTGAACTGTAAAAGGAAAGATCAAAATAAATCATGGATATTTCATTATCTCAATTATACCCTATCTCCATCAAAGTATGTATAAGAATAGGTATTCTACCATGGAGAAATCAATACAATTCAACAAATTAAACATTTTTCAACATAACTCACATGGCCGAAATTTTGCGCAATTCAAAACCACAGACCGTTATTGTTGCTGCAGAATCATCAAGAGGATTCATTGAACGAATCCAACTATGGCGTATGGATACAAATGGTCGAGATGGTCATATATGGACACGACAAATTTGGGGTACATTAATGGTGATATCTCTCAACCTGGACCTTCCAGCGATAGCGTACAGAGGATGCCGTCGTCGAAAATTGATTGATTAATTCCTTGGTCTAAATTTCGTACAACTATAAGACGGCGTAGATGTTTGGGATGGTTTGGCTTCCACCTACTTTGATGAAAAAAAATGATAAATTTCAAGTGTACGATTTACATCGCAAGGTGGGTCGATTGAGGCAGAATGGAGAGCCCCCAGAATTTTTTTTACAATACTCTGAAAGGATTGTGGCGCGATCAGGGGTGGAGACAAGGGGGGCCAGGGTTCCCAAAATTTAAAAAAATAATAATAATTATACATGGAAAAAAATTTATTTGGTCCTCTCTAAACTATTGATATCGTGATTGTTTCAAATTGTAGCATAAGTTTTGTCTAGAATAGTTGGTAAAAGGTATTAGATTTTTTAACTTAAATTTGAGTTCAAATTCCACCCCAATGTTTGTGTGTTCTTTTTTTAGTAAAGGAAAAAGCAAAAAAATTGGGTTGCTTTTGGGATTCAAACTTTGCTCATTTAAATCAAAATCTGAGGTAGAATCACTACACCACCTAGCATTTTGATTAAATAAAAAATTATTTTTACATTTTTTTAATATTATTATTTTTGATAGTTTAATGAGTTTTTTAATTGTTTGAATTTACAACTTTTAAAGTTGTTTATATTGTAAATTTTTTAGTTATTTGTGCAAAATTGTGGATTCATTTATGCCATTTTTATAAGTTATTTTCTACTATTTTTTTCTAAAATTAAGAAAAGATAAATAGACTTTTTTTGTTAAGTGTATAAACTATTGCGAAATTTTTTGGAAATAGGGTAATGAAGATTTTTAATTTGTTGAAAAATCTTTTATTTTGCATTATTAATTTTATTTTTCTTCTTAAGACTATAAGTCTTGATTGTGAAGTCTATTTATTTTGGATTGTTAATTTTATTTTTTTACAAAAAATTACAAATTATATTATAGATTAATCCAACCTGATCGAAAAAAGTTCGACCGTGACCAAATATCCTAACTCTACTTCGCGCGACATTGATTTTCAACCTTTCTCCTTCAATTATTGGACAAGATTTTTTGGGATCTCTGACTCACCACCACTTCACTCGTCTGGTTTGAATGTGAAGTACGTTTTATTTATTCGTGAATCTATTTATAGGAGATCAAAATAATAGAAAGAAAATGAAATGAATTATGTGTGTTGGTGAACTTTATCAAATAAATAAATAAATACGTGTTGGTGTGTTGTATGCTAGTTCGGCAAAACATAGTCCCGGACACTTGCTAAAAACGACTGCCAGTTCGGTCCAATTAGTATGGTATGGATTGGATTGGGATAATTTGGGCTCAAATCTGGGTCCATATACTTATATTCTCCTCTCATCAAAATTTAGGCAAAATAAGTCCCTATTTTGCGCAGTCTTCTTAAAATTATAATCCAATTATAAGCACATTTTTTTAAAAAATAAGTCTTCATTTTTAAAAAAAGTTATTATAATCCAATTATAAGTATAAGAGGGTCTGCGCAAAACACCCTCTAATCAGAAAATGTTATTGAGAATTCAAATATTAAAATGACCAGTCAAAAACAAAACAAACAATGGCAATGATTTTCTTGTAGTTCAGGTTCAGCAAAGGTTTGCATTTTATTGTACAAGTAGGTTTTGTGTTGTTCTAGCAAGCAATACCCATTAAAAATTAAAAATAAAATAAAAAAGAAGAAGAAGAGGACAAGATTGACATATGGATAACTTTTATGAAGTAATTTTGTTATCTATCTCTTTTTTTACGTAAAAGTATCATTTTAACTATTTTAAAAGTCAACTTCGTTTTATGATTATCTATTTTTAGGTAGCACGAGATGCTTTTAAACAGGTTCCAGTACACATTTTTATAAGCAAAATCTTCAACGGTTTTCACACAATCCCAACTTCTCTATTAGACTATTTTCTCTATAATTAAATATTTATCAAAAAGTATAAGCTTTCAAGCAAGACATCCTCAAATGAAATAGCAATGCTACTTTTGAGAAAGCAACTCAAATGATACTAGTTACATTTTGAATCAAAAATTTATGCAAAGTGTTGGGCTACAAAAGAAATAGTTTATTTTAAAATTGGATTTCGATCGTTGTATACATGTGCAAGCATATGTTTGTTGGAAACTCACGTCTTTTAAAATCAAAGGCTAAACTAGGCTCAAGTGGTGGTGGGGTTAGAGGAATACCTCCTTTTGGCTGGTTTTATTAGTGTCCCCTAATCATAGGGTGGGCTATAATAAAGCAAGACTAATTAATTGGTCGTAGAGATTAATTGTATAATAAATGGGATTTACAAATAATATGATAAGAAAAGATAGTGTCACCACGTGAAATTAGCTTATTTTATCACGTAATCATGGTTATATTATACCAATATATAATGGTGAATGTGGTTAACGGAATACAACTTTACCTATTATTATAAGTTGAGTTAAATTTGTGAGTGCAAAAGACATTTTAACAACAATCTAGGAAAAGATGGAGGGTTTTCTTGGATTAATGAGTGATTGCTTGAGAGTATGTATTAGGGTTTCCTTGAGCAGTGAGTAAAGAACATGCCATCATCCGTTTAGCCATGGGAGAAAGGAAATTGAGTGTTTGTGTTGGTATGTTTCTATTCTGTCATTAAAAAAACGCTACGTATATAATATTTGTTTCAAGAGTAAACTAGTTTATAAAAAGTTTTTTTTTTTTTAGTTAATGGGAGCCACATCACCCGTGCTTCTTTCAATCACCTCGAGCTTCAGGGCCCCGACCCACTGGGTCATCTCCACTAACCACACAGGTATCCCAGTTATGGGACCCACTAGAAGTGGGCCCTCCCCAGACTAATCCCAGGATGACAGCGAATCTCCCCACACCACAATGGGAGCTTGAACCCTCGACCTCTAGGCAAGCCCTGAGATCGAAGGCCACACACTTTGCCGTTAGGCTAGTATGCACCGTCAACTAGTTTATAAAAAGATGAAGATTGTGGACGGTGAGAGTTGGTCCAGCGGCGACCACCCTCGACACACAAGGTTTGCTTAGTGAGGTCGAGGGATCGATTCAGGCTGGTTACCAACTCTGCACTGTCACCTCTGGATTAGTGGGGTTGGATCTGCATTATATCGTTCTGCCTTAGAGGCAGGCTCTGCCCGAATACCTAAGTAAGTGCCGAAAACTTCACCTACCCCCCCAAAAAAATGAAGATTGTGTATTGAGGGGGCAACTGAGATGGAGTTGAGTTGTTCACACTTTCCACTTCATTGAAGGAAAGAGGATGGAGGCAATCACATGAAGAGTCCTACTAAAAAAATACCAAAAATCCAAAGTCATGGTTTTGACGAAATGAAATATTTAATTAGATTTCTTTTATTTGTTTTGGGGGGTGATGGTGAGGGGTGAACTCTTGTCAAACTACTGTTTAAGACCTAAGGCTTCAAACTATAGGGGAAACAATTTTCTTTCCAACTACTGCCCATTCATCATTGTTTGGTTTTCTTTGAAAAAAATAATTTGACAACTTGTTCATTGTTTCATACAAGAAAAAATTTAGAACATGTGTGAGGAAATATATATACAGGATTTCCGATAAAAGAGGCGAGAAAAGACACAAATCCGAGGCAAACTAAATTGTTTTCAAAAATCATTTTAGATTACATTTTTTCTTAAGAAAAAT
>JAOWBN010127761.1:0-19137 GCA_028565015.1 Pinguicula moranensis
ACAAGTTGTCTTCAGGCGAAAGCACAACAAACTCGTCCCTTTTAGATCGTGTGTTTGAATCATCGAATTGGTGTGGGGTTTTGTCACAAGTTCGACAAAGATTCATATCACCATGTCCCCGAAATCGCTAAGAACTCCATTGCTGTCGTGGTAGGATTCAGATCTGGGACGTCGTGCCCCCAGATCTACTGAAGAAGGAAACCAGATGCGAAGGACAAAAGAGAAGATGAAGAAATGCATAATTTTTTTAGAAGGTTCTTGTAATTTTGGTTGTGTACTCTGTAAAAATATTTGACCGTTACTGGGCCTAGCCCAAAACAAAAAATAGGGGTCCATGCGCCGTTAACTGCTTGAGTAGGACCTTCACAATTGGATTATTTACTGTTGGGCCTAGCCCATTAGGTATTAGTTGGTTAGTATAAATAGAATTTATCTTTGTAATCCTCTTAGTCAATCAAAGAAGTAACGTACAACTTTTAGATTCTCTTGGTTTTCTATGTTCTTTTCATCTTAATGGAAAATATTTACAAGCAACGAGGCACACCTTTTGTTGATATAGCCAATCCCCCATTGAGTAATCAAAAGAATGGTTCTTTGCTTTGGTTTTGAATCAATGCTATGTTGATACTTGTATTTTGCTTCCAATATGACAATATCCTCTCGGTCGATCACTTCACTATTGAAATAGGTCCTATTTCAAGTCCCCCTATATATATGCCTCAACACCGTGGACCTTATTGCTTCCCAGGATTTTTTGTTAGTCCTTTGAGGTTGTAGCTCTTCAAATAAGATCCCATATGGTACTTGTTAGTTTGTCCCGGTGATATCTAGCCGAAGATAGATTCCCCCCATATGATCTTGTTGATGTTGTAGCCCAAAAATAGGTGTTACCCATCTTCCGAGTTTGTCTTGCATAAAGGGCACTCTGTTGGGTGATCCTTTGCCAATATTCCTCTGCTTTTGAGATTATTTTTGGTAGGGAGCCGCCTTTGTGTTAACCTCCATATGAATATGGACAATTTCTTTGGTTAGAATTTGTTTCATTCTTCTTGCAAACTTGTAACTTCCTCGATTGTGAACACTGACGGCAGTCTCATCATAATCTGCTTATAGGCTTCCTTGACTTGGTATTCTTCATCACTGTTTGTTGTTCAGCTCCACTTTGGTCCCTTTCATTTTCCTGTATTGGTCTAACTAAAAACATCAACTATTAGGTTTTAAAGACCCTCATTTTCACATTCATACAAATCTCTCCGTCTTTCTCATACCCAAATCCATACTCCCCCTCCCACCTACCATGATTTGCAATAGTTCTACCCTTGTCTTTCGTTGTTCTGTATAACCTTCATACCTCACAGCTAAACTCTGAACCTCTATCCAAGTATCCTTCCCAAACCTTGTTTGACCCCCTCCCCTACCTTTCTTTGTATAATTCTTTTCAACCAATCTTCTTGTAGAATTTTTTTCTGATCAGGCCATCATCTAAATGTCATAGCAGGCTCTCTCCCACTCCCTGTGATACCCCCTCCTCCCTTGTTGATCCTCATCCACCCTGATTTCTCAATATTTCTCCCACTTTCAACTCCCATTTCACTCCATAGTTTGACCTCAAAATCTCTTTCGACGACTCTTTCAATATTTTGTACCACCATTTCCCCATTAATATTGATACGATCTTGGACAAGAACAACAATCTTGTTACAAGATTATAGAAAATATTTTAATTCACATGAAGATTTTGATTCAATGACGAATCCTTCCCAGGAGGGAGGAAATGATATAGATGTTCGAGGCTCGATCTACATTTGGATTCTTGCATAGTTTAAAAGAGTCTTACCCCAGTTGGACTCTACCATCCCTATGAGTCCTACCGAAGTTGGACTATCCCGTTCCGAGCCATCCCAAGGAGTCCTATCCAAGTTGGACTCTACTGACCCTACGAGTCCTATTCCAGTTGAACTCTGCTATCCAAAGGAGTCTTATCCAGAAGAAGAACGGCCATGTGTACAGAAAGAATTTGGCTGATTATTATTTCTATCGTATTCGTTTCTTTCCATCCCTTTTTGTTTGTCTTGATATACAACCCCATTATCAGTTTATTAATTTTTGAATTCTGATTATGTGCAAGATTTTATTCCCGAATACATAGTATTCGTAAGGGTTGATGAACATATTTTTAATTGACTTCTTAAGGCATAACACATTTTCCCATCTCGTTTCTTGTCAGTTCAGCTCAACCATAGTTGTCTTGAAGCTTTCAATGATGGCCCCTTTTGCAGTAGTCTCTGAGAAGGTATCTGCTAAACTCACATGTGACTTTTTTTTGAATTGTTGCTGTGTTAGCATAAGGATTTCGTTGCGATATCTGTTTAAGTTGCTTTTGTGGAGGCTTCTTTGAATCCAATGGCCTTGAATATCTTGGAAAGTTTACTTTAAACCCTGCTTGTCCAACTTTGATTCCACTTAAGAGAGGTGTGAAATCATAATTGTCTGATTTGAAAGTGGCTAAGCCAAATCTTTTACCCATTCTATTTATCTTTGGCCGGATTTAAGCATCCGTACATATACCATGATCCCTAAAGATCCTACTGTTGGTAAAGTAGAGCACCACTAAACCTTTGCGTTCCTCTTTTTGTCTAATTTTTTTGTTTAATTATTCGAATGGCTGTAACCAAAACTCTATTGAAGTTACAAAATTGAAAGTATAATCAAAATTTGATTTATATTTTAGTTTGGATATCCAAAATCTAAAACCAACCCACCATTTGGTTAAGAAACCAAACGTTCGAATTCAGATTTAGATATCCGAATCGTATGCCCTTGGGATTTGGAAATCAAGCCCAATTTTTTCGTGCTATTCAGTAGTGGTCGGCAAACGGGCGGGGCGGGGGGCGGGATATCGAGCCCGTCCCGCCTGTTTCTCGGAAACAGGCGGGGCGGGTTTGCCCCGTTTTCAAAACGGGGCGGGCGGCTCCGACCCGCTACCAAAACGGGCCGGCCCTGTTTGGCCCGTTTAGCCCGTTTTCCGTTTTCCCAGTATAGCCCGTATGCCCCGTTTGCCCCGTACGGCCCGTTTGAACCTGTAATCTGTTCGAACCTGTTTACAGCCTGTTTACAACCTGTTCAACACATTCCTATTTCAGCAAACTTTCCGGTACCACTCGAAATGATTCCACACTTCAGACGTGAGTCTC
Source organism: Pinguicula moranensis (assembly GCA_028565015.1). Classification (NCBI taxonomy): domain Eukaryota; kingdom Viridiplantae; phylum Streptophyta; class Magnoliopsida; order Lamiales; family Lentibulariaceae; genus Pinguicula; species Pinguicula moranensis. The sequence continues at coordinate 3,195 of JAOWBN010127761.1, forward strand.
TTGCTTTTCTTCGAGGTACCAGTCGTATTATCGCTTTATGCATAAGGGTCTGAAGAATCCAATCCCAACGCATCAAGTTCTTCTTCGCGAAGAATCTCATCGTCATTCATATCATCCATTTTCTTCACTAAACACCTACATTCAAAAATTATATAATCTTATCAGCTTCATAAAAGTATATATTTCCAGGAAAGCCAATCACTTTTTAATTCAAAACAAACTTGTGTATAATTTTTGATCATCTTCATACCTGTGTCCCCGTGAGCTTATCTCATTGCAACTATTTAGTCTAGTGTCTTGAAGAACGTGTTGATTGGCAGATTCAATAATTGTGGCCGTCAGACCTGGAGTTAATTCCCTGCTCAACCCACACATTATCATAGATTACTTATCGAATGATACCATAAATCACAATTTTCAGATAAAATGCAGTAAGGGGAACTAATCTTGCATTCATCACGGAATTACCTTCACAATGATATCTTTTAGTAAAAGCTGGCTTTCTTCTGGGACACAGTTTAGGTAATTTGGATAAAATAGGCGAAGAAGTGAGCTCCAGAAAGCCCTATGCAACAGGTATTGGCGATAGATTGTTTTGATATACTTAGAAATAGGCGATTTCTAAATGATTGAGCAAAGAGAAGTTAGCACCAGATATCCAAAGCTCGTATGTCTAACTAATAACTTGATGCAACTTGCAGAGACGGCAAATTAGGCCAACCACATACCACGATTCAACATTCAGCATACAACAAGAATGCTTGCATATACTTTTCACACACCAATATCTAAATGCGTAAATCTGTTGTTGCAAAAACCATTGAATAACCTAGCCATGCCTACATCTAGGATGCATGTATGATCACAAGCACCAACAAATTAAACGAAACCCTAAACTTTATCCATAAAATCGAAAAGTAAAAACCTAATCCAAAATCAAACCTTGTAGTTGAAGACTGAAGTTCGGGAACAGCTGGAGCTCGACTGCGTGAGGTGAGGCTTCAGAGTTGAGACTTGAGAGGCCGAGCCGATTGGGAGCCGGGCGGAGGGGTTCTGTTATGTGTTCACACTCACAGAATCACATTCACAACTCACAAGCAAAGTAAAGCACAACGACACAAATCGAATTTCTGATTTCACCTTTCAAGTTTCACGGCTTCACTTCACGCAAGAGTCAAGACGGCAGTCGGCAAGCAAGGCAAGAGTTCACCGTTCACAACTTCACGTTCACTGTAACTCTGTAGACTGTAATCTGTAATGACAATGTGAATTGTAATTGTGAATTGCGATTTGGCATTTGCGAAACTTGATTTTACCCAGACGGGGCGGGGCGGCCCGCGGGTTTTATTTAAAACACGCGGGCCGCCCCGTTAAAGAAATGGGTGGGCTCAAGCCCGCCCGTTTAACTATGACGACCCGCCATAACCCATTTTTAAAATGGGGCGGGCTCATCGTAACCCATTTTTTAACGGGCAAACGGGCCAGGCCTGTTTTACCCGGCCCGTTTGCCGACCTCTACTATTCAGTTTTATTAGATATTTGAAAGATTCCGACATCCATTTTGTACAGATAAAATTACAAGGTTCCAGCCCGAAATAAAATAAAATCGTAAGTCCGCTCTAACAACAACAACAATATAAAGATGTAAACAAGAAAAAGAGAGTCAAATGACTTGAGCTCATGAATTTAAAAGTTACGAGTTGGAGGCAAATTGAAAAGGATAATTTTGGGTCGAATCCCATGAAAAAATTAGTATCACATCACGGAGTGTATTATATGGATTATTTAAGTCAAAAATAATTTTGAATATTAAGATAACCTAAAATATTAATAACTTTTTTTTTTGATTAATTGATATTGCATTAAAAAATGGGCTTTGCAGCCATAAATGTTTTACAAAGTGTATCAGCAGCCTGATAATATACCACTGCACAGAGACTAGATGACATGAGAAGCAACTAAAGGACAATCATTCAGAATTAACTTCTGCGGAAAATGATAGGACAACATAATCCCGGGAGACGAATCCAATCTGAGATTGACGAACCTTTATAGTTCATTTTGTGCGCCACCACCCAGTTCCACAGATTGAGTTTGACCCAATCCAGATTTGAGCAAAAAAACACTATCAGAATCGAATCTGATCGAATTCCGCTCCTTCCACAAAATCCAAATCACGGCGTGCCAAACCGATCTCCAAATATCTAAACCCATTGAGCCGCCAAGTAAACTCAGATGTGATGAATAATGCCCAGAGATATCAGATGAGTCCCTGTACTCCAAATCAAACCAAGCATAAACTGATTTCCATAATTCCGCTGCATTAGAGCAAGAGATAAAGAGATGGTATACACTTTCACCTACCGTAGCACACAGTGCACAAAGTTGAGCCCTTTGCTCTATTCCTATTCCATGATGAACCAGATTTTCTACAGTAGGAATCCTTGATTGTACGGCAAACCAAGCGAACATTTGAATTCTTCTCGGAGTTGTTTTGCACCAGATTTTCGCTAGGGACATCCTGGAAGGATCGGGAGTCTGATCAGCTGAAAAACTTCTGTAGGCCGAAGACACCGAAAACTTACCAGAGGATTCCCCATACCAGAGACAATAATCTTCACCTTCATCGAAATCCAGAAACCGAGAGAGTAAAGTCTGCAGATTTTGCAAAAGGTCGACATCTAAGGGTCGAAGCGGACGTCTAAAGCTCAACTGCCATGCTGGAGGACCTTGGCTAGAGGTAAATAACTCACTCACTTTACTATCCTTCTTGAGTACTTAGGCGGTATAACCTTTCAAAGAGTAGAGCAAAACAACCTTTACCGGACCAATCATAACGCCAGAATAATGATTTATCCCCACTGCGCAAGGCAAGACTTACATTATTTTTAAACCATTTTTAGAACCAATTCTCCATACATCCTCCCAGCTGGACGAGATAGTATCAGGTAAGGAGATGAGCCTCCAGTCACTAAGAGGATCTGAGGCCTTGAAGTACTTGAAAATGATGATATCCCTCCATAAACCTGTGTCCTCTACTCGTAAGCGCTAAAGCCACTTTGAAAGAAGAACCGTATTCATAGCAGCTCAACTTTTAATACCAAGACCACCTAGCTTCACCTCCTGGCATAAATTTTTCCAGCTTATCCAATGGATCGGCCCTTATCAACTGATTTTTGCCATAAAAACCGACACATCATTTTTTCAATTGACTTAATAACAAGCTTGGGAGCCTTATATACAGAGAAGTAATACATAGGCAAGCTTGACAATACTGATTTCGAGAGAGTGACTCTTCCGGCCATTGACAGAAATTTGTTTTCCCACTTGGAGATCCTTCTTCTGATAACTTCAATGACTACGTCCCACATTTTAATACGTCTCGGATTATCCCCAAGAGGCAGACCTAAGTACAAAAATGGAAGGGGTGCTGATTGACATTTCAAATGTCTTGCAAACTTGCCAAGCCTTTCCTCCGAGATATTTATACCAAATAGGCGGCTCTTTGCAAAATTGATCGACAAGCCGGAGACCAACTCAAATATTCTTAGAACACCTTTCAGAGTTATAATATTTTCCCACGACCCCTAGGCGAATAATAAAGTGTCGTCCGCATATTGGAGGTGAGAGATTTTTCTCCTACCCACCTCGACTCCCTCTAATTTCCTTATCTCCACAGCTTTGTTAAGTAACAAATGCAACCCCTCCACGACTACTAAGAATAGAAAAGGGGATAAGGGATCACCCTGCCTCAAGCCTCTTTCAAGTTTGAACTCCCCCGCGCTAGAGCCATTCACAAGCACTGCAGCATTAGAAGTTGAGATACACTCCTTGATCCAGTTGATCCAAAAGTTGCAGAAACCCATCTTCTTTAACATAAAGATCAGAAAGTTCCATTTTACCGAATCGAAGGCCTTTGCAAAATCCAACTTCAGCAAAACCGCGGCCTTTCTAGATTTTTTTAGGGAGTGGATAACCTCTTGGCCACCAGAATACCGTCCAGAATGTTGAGGCCTTTTAGGCAGGCAGTTTGATTAATAGAGATCAACTTGGGCATAACCTTTTTCATCCTGTTTGCCAATAACTTTGCCAGAATTTTATAAGCGCTGGTCACTAGAGAAATGGGCCTGAAATGCTCAATCTGTACTGGATTCAGGATCTTAGGAGCCAAAGTAATAAATGTAGAATTTATCTCTTTACTCAATCGGCCTGATCTGTAAAAATCCTTCAGAAAAGATGTGAATTCAGTCTTCAAAGAGTCCCAATGGCTTTGTATGAAGTTGAAGTTATAGCCATCGGGTCCAGGACACTTAGAAGTAGCGCATGACCAAACAATGGATCTAATCTCTTCTTCCGTGAATTCTGAAATAAGATAAGAATTGTCCACATTTGACAGTGTAGATATCGCTGGAATATGCATAAGCGGCCGCTCCCAATTATCTGCAGAGAAGTGTTTAGCAAAATGGAAAGTGATGCCTTCTTTTAAGCCAGCTACATCCTCTGTCCAGATCCCCTCAATATTGAGGCCTAGGATGGCATTAACCCTTCTATTGTTTATCACTTTGGAGCGGAAATAACGTGTATTGTTATCTCCATCTCTTATCCAGGTCGATCTGGATTTTTGCAACATTAGAGACTCTTTGTTGTGCAGGCAATGTTGCAGTAGATTCCATTTTTCATTCCTCTGTGCCTTTTCTTCTTCTGAGGGAGTAGATATTTCAATCATGTCATCAATACAACGCAAAGCAGGACGTGTATCCTCCAATTTCCTATCAATTTTCCCAAAGACATTTTTATTCCAGTCCTTCAAAAAGAGCCTCAATTGTCGCAGTTTTTCATACAAGATATAACTGCTGCAACCTGTTACATGAATTCCAGACCATATTTCTTTGATCATATTAGCAAAGCCTGGTTCTTGCTCCCAACAATTTAAGGTTCTAAATACTTTCGGCACCCAATTCAGCACATGAGTTTTCAGAAGGATAGGATGATGATCAGACACTACCCGATCCAAACCAAGTTGGGACCAATCATGCCAGATTTTTAACCAAGCTTGGGACAATAAGAACCGATCCAATCTCGAACAGCAGCTGCCTCCCCTAGAGATACATGTGTATCTGGATTTTATCATAGGTAGATCAATAAGTTCAGCATCTTGAATAAAATTGTTAAATTCTTGCATTTCCGCTAGGTGAGGGAGGGAATTACTCCGCCGTTCTTCTGGGCACCGGACAACATTGAAGTCACCGCCGATGCACCAACAACCATTTACTTCCCCTTCAATCAAGGAACTTATACAGCCCCACAGCCTCCGTTTTGAACTCAGGGAGCAAGAAGAATAGATGTTGATAAACTTCACCAGTGCATTCTCTGCCCCTTACAAACCTTCCATTCCCAGCAAACCATCATCTGACCAACAACTCGTTAATTGGAAGCTCAATTTGTTCCAAATACATAAAAGCCCTCCTGAGCTACCAGACGCACTCTGATGCCTCCAATCGAAATCATCATTATACCGAATTGCCTACACTCCCAACGATTCAGCGAGGATAATTTTGTTTCCTGGACAAAAATTAAGTCCACTCTAAACTCCGTAATTAATCTGCGCAATTCCGCTTTCTTCCTTGGAGTCCAGAGCCCCCGCGTATTATATGAGATGATGTGCATCAGCGGACAAACTTGTTTTTGCACGAATCAGATTTCTTATTGTTGGAAAACAGGATATTATCACGTGCGTTCATCTTTTCCAAATGAAGCAAGATGTCCGACCTTGAAGTTTGGGGCACACCCCAAGGTCTGTCGCTAATTCAACAATTTCCTCAGATTCAGGAGAATATAGACCTCCTTCAGCAGCATCCGAGAGGGCCATCATTGTATTCATCTGAGATTCCTGAATTTTCCGGGTGTGGTCTTTGAGACTGATAGCTGACTCAAGAACAGGGACCGGATTGGCTGAGCTGATTGGGGTTGCAATATTTCCTGCAGCCAAGGAGAGAGTGGATCGCTCAATGAAAGGCATATGCCCGAACAGGTCAGAGTTCTGGGAACTAGGATCCAGGTAAGAAGTTTCTCGAGTATCAGACACATCCTGCTGAGAAAGAGAAGTTAAATGAGGGTCAGATTCATTTACTTTGCCTAGAAAAGAGTTGGGCCAATTATTCAAATAAGAGTGCTGGCGGTCCAGGAGGGCTGTGAAACCTCCTTTGGATGGGCTCATTAAATTTCTCAATAGGACCATATAAGCACCTGCATAAATCAAGGGGGCACACAGACTGGGGCCCGATATTTGAGGCGTAATTTCCGGGCAAAAGCTACTGGATTTTTCACATAATTCTCCAGGATTATTCGACTCCTTCAGAATAGCATTGACGTCCTGATCTTGGATCTTTAAGGGATCACATAAATGAGAGAGTGGGGCTGCATTAATGGTGTCTGCCGCTACATAGGAGGTCAGACCTTGATTGTCACGCTGGGAATATTTCGCCGAATTATTCACATCGGGAAGAGCTGGGTCATTTATTACAGTCTTTTCATTTCCCAGATCACCTCCGGCGCCGGAACAGACAGAATCAATTCCCGGTGGATCTGGAATCTCCCATGTTTCCTGTTGAGAGTTCTGCCATCTTTCATTGTCTTTCTGCAGTGTAGGCCAATCTTTAAGGAATTGACTCGGATTCTCCTCGTGAGGGTTGTAGTTTGTCCTCCATACTTTCCTAAGACCTTGATAATTGTGTGTTTGTTCTTCCACAACATGAATCTGGAAATTCTCGATCTCGGTTCTCACTTCAATAGACTGAAAAATAGGTGATGTGGAGTTGGTAAGCATCTGCACTCTGCCATATCGCATCTCCTGCAGCTTCATAGTTTTTTCATCCACGGCAACGAACTCCCCTAGTCTTGAGGCTATTTCGACAAAAAAAGCCTCGTACCAGCAGTGCAGGGGAGTTCCCCTGATTTGGATCCAAGCTGGTCGAGCTAATTTCCCATTCACCAACCTCCACGGGCGCAAAGAATGCAGGCATAACTTCTCAGTTGTAGGAAGGTCCGATAGAAGAACGGCTTGATCAGCAGGGGACTGTAATTTTAGTAGAACCTCGCCGCCTTCCAAACGGACCGCAGATGCATTCCTATAACCTGCCACTTGCAGAATATTGTTCAAACTGGCCACATCCAATAGAGGAGCAGGAATACCTATCAAGCAATTCATAAGCCACTGAGAGGCCTCGGGGTCTAGCTTAAATATAATAGGATTTGCCGAGTTATTTGACACATCTTGAGTTATGGTATCCTTGTGTAAGTTGTTGGAAATATCGTTATCTTAATTATTGTGCCTCTCTGCATTCCTCATTCACGCCAGACAGAGTTCACGGCAAGATGGAAAAAAAGGAGATGTCACCTCATCACGCCAGACAATCAGACGAAATGTGAGAAAGCAGCAGGCGCACGCAGTTTTACATTTAATGCTTTTATGTGTTTGTCGTGAAGTTAGAATTCGTATTATAAATACGAATATGTTGTAATGAATTTGTAGATGTATCAAAAGTTTTATAACGAACAAGCATTTTCTCTAGTTTCTCTCTTTTTGGCATTTTACAATTAAACCTAATTTCTCTAGGTGCTTTAGAAGAATTAGGATGTTCATGTAGTGAAGAAAATGGAGTCCTAACAATATTTAAAAATGAAAAACCAGTATTGAAAGGAACGCGTAAAAATTGACTCTATTTTCTAAATGGAGAATTCTACAAGCCAATCAATAACAATGAAATATCAAATATGTACCCTTGTCACAGATAATTTAGAACCAACCAAACTTTGGCACTTACGGTTAGGGCACATGAGTTTTAAAGGAATGATCACCTTGCATTCCTTAGGATGTTTAGGAAAGAAACCTCTTTGTAGTTTAGAATTTTGTGAAGCCTGCATTTTAGGTAAGCAACTTTGAAATTGTTTTCACACCGGGAATCATACCTCCAAACATATACTTGATTATCTATACTCAGACCTTTGGGGACCCGGACAAACTTCTACACATGGTGGGGCTATATATTTTTTTTATCTATTGTTGACGATTTTAGTAGAAACGTTTGGACCTTTTTGCTCAAAACAAAAGATGAAGCCTTTAACAAATTTAGAGAATGGAAAATCTTAGTAGAAAATCAAACTGATCGGAAAATAAAATACCTTAGAACTGATAATGGACTAGAATTTTGCAATTCAACCTTTGATAACTTTTGTTTATAGCATGGAATCTCTAGGCATAAAACAGTTAGGAACACCCCTCAGCAGAACAGTGTAGCCGAAAGAATGAACCGCACTCTTTTAGAAAAGGTTAGGTGTCTTTTAGTAACATCATGACTAAGCAAATCATTTTGGGGTGAAGACCTAAGTACGACAACCTATTTAGTCAATAGAGGCCCATCCACAACAATTGATCTTAAGTATCCAGAATTAATCTGGACTGAACAAGAGCAAAACTTGAGCTATTTGAAAGTTTTTGGGTGTGCAGCATATGCACACACCAAGGACGGAAAATTGGACCCAAGATCTACTAAATGTATTTTCTTAGGATATCCCGAAGGAATCAAAGGATACAGACTCTGGGATCGCTCTGTTCCCGGAGTAAAAATTATAATAAGTCGAGATGTAATTTTTAATGAACAAGACTTACCCTACAGCACTAATAAAAAGGAAAACAATACTAGCTCCACTATTGAGGTGGATCTTAATCAACCAATCAAACTAATTGATCAAACTACTGAGAGACTTTCAAACGAAAGTGAACAAATCTTACAAAGCCAAACTGAAAATTTAGGATCTCAAGAACCCTCAACAAGCACTTCTCAACCATTTTATTGCATTGCACAAAACAAAGGAATTAGGGATAGAAGACCAAAACATAGGTTTGCTAACTTTGCAGAATTAATTGACTTTGTCTTCCCTGTATGTGAAGAGTCCTTTTTGAACGAACATGAAACTTATGAAAAGACAAACTGTGAGGAATCTGATTTATGGAAATGTGCTATGCAAGAGGAAATAAATTCGTTAAACAAAAATCAAACATGGGAATTAGTTGAAAGACCTAAGACTCAAAAACCCATAGGTTGCAAATGGATTTTTAAGATTAAAGATGGGATCCTAAAATCTGACCCAAAAATTTACAAAGATAGGCTAGTAGCTAAGGGATTTGCCCAAAAGGAGGGCATAGACTATAATGAAGTTTTTTCTCCTGTAGCAAAATATAAAACAATTAGGATAATGTCAGCTTTTGTAGCAAAATTTGACCTAGAATTAGAGCAACTTGATGTGAAAACGGCTTTCTTAAATGGAGAACTAGATGAAACTATTTATATGGAACAACCTCTAGGTTATATAGATGAACCTAGATCCAACCTTGTTTTCTCACTCAAAAGATCACTCTACGGACTTAAACAATCATCTAGACAATGGTATAAACGTTTTGATGCATTTATGATAGATCAAAATTTCTCTCGTAGTAGTTATGTTCCATGCTTTTATTTTTTATTGTCTGAATCTACATTTGATATTTATTTATTACTTTATGTAGATGACAAGCTTATAATAAGTAAATCAAAAACAAAAATTGACAAACTTAAACTCAAACTCAACCAAGAATTTGAAATGAAGGATTTAGGAGAGGCAAAGAAAATATTAGGTATAGAAATTGAAAGAAATAGGGATGAAGGTACCTTGAAACTCCACCAAATAACATACCTAAAGAAACTGTTTTCAAAATTCTCCTTTGAAAATTTAAAATCAGTAAACTTGCCTTTAGCTACTCATTTCAAACTTTCAAAGAAACAATCTGCAACCTCTATAAGTGAGATAGAAAAAATGAATAAAATTTCATATGCTAATGTACTAGGATCACTCATGTACTTGATGGTAAGTACCCGCCCTGATATTGCACACTCTATTTCCGTACTTAGTCATTTTGTGGCAAAATCGGGTTTTGCACATTGGCAAGCACTAAAATGGACGATTAGTACCTAATTGGAACAGAAAGTCTAGGATTAAAATTTAGAAAGAACTAAGATTTAGACTTAATAGGATACGTAGATAGTGATTTTGCAGGAGATCTTGACACTAGGAAATCCACAACATGTTTCACTTTTTAGTTAGGGGGAAATCTTATTAGCTGGAAATCACAATTACAACCTGTGGTCGCATTATCTACAACTGAAGCCGAATACATAGCATTAGCGGATGCGTTTAAAGAAGCTACTTGGTTAAAAGGACTATTAAGTGAATCTAAAATCTGCAATATCACCCCAATAATTCTATCCGACACCCAATCTGCAATTTATCTAAGCAAGAATCCTGTATTTCATGAAAGAACCAAACATGTTGATATCAAATTTCATTTCATTAGGGAATTGATAGCTGAAAACCAAGTTCACATTTGGAAAGTAGCCACTGAATATAACACTGCCGATTTTGGAACCAAAGCCCTATCTCATAGTAAGTTTTTATCTTGCTTATAAATACTTGGCATTTCCCAACTCTTTGGTGCATGTTCAAATAAAAGCTATGAGGGACTCTACCCCTTGTAGCCTCAAAACACCTTGGGGTTTCATTTGTAACTTCAAGGTGGAGAATGTTAAAATTGAACTTAAAAACTTAACCACCAAATATGAAATCAAAAATTAGACCTTTTTTTCTTAAAATTACAATTGGGCCTCACTAACTATTCATGAGCCCTGTATGTAAATGGGCTAGACTAACCATGTGGACTATTCTCTATTCAAACCTAAACTACGGATTGGGCCTGTTCCAAACCGGCCCAAAATTGGCTATGCTAAAGTATCAGGTGGAGCCGCATATGAACCATCGAAATACAACTAAATCCTACGGCTCTGGTCCCGCCTGCCATTTTGAAAGATGGGATAGATCCTGTCCGTCGAAGAAAAAAGTCGAAAGATCTACGATTGAAGTTCAAAGTCTCACCTCGGGTAGAACAAACTGATCTTGGCTATCCAACTCTCAGCCCATCCCACGGCTCTCCTTAGATCTCTCCTCTCGAACAGAACAAAGAATCCCAGCTGATCAGTTTCCCAATCGATCCAATCACTCTGCCCAACACAAATAAATCAATCTCAGCCACTCACCTCATACTGACGAAATCAACGAGCAATATTGATCCTCAACGGATCGTAAATTTTGACCACTCGATTACATTAAAAATCAACGGACGTAATTAATTTCCCCAAAAATATAAAAGTGAAATAACCAGATGAAAACACTGCGCATTAACTCATTTTTCAACTTTGATTTCTCTCACTCATCTCTCTCGAGTGTTTAACAGAGATCTCTCTATTTTTTGCTTCAACTTCACTTGATTCACTAGAGTTTTACAGAGAATCTATTCAACTTAAAATTAATTGGATTCTTCAAAACTCAACAAACTTATCTGAGTTTATTAGTTCTCAGTCGATCTCGACCTCAAACCGTTCTTTAAAAAATGATTCTCTGATTTTTACTCAAAAACTGCAATTTTTGTGACTGTAACTATTTTTCTTCTTCAAATTCGTTCAATTTGTCTCATCATCCATGCATTATCTCAACAGGGACATAGTCTCGGATCTCAAGTCTATACTTGCAGATTTGCTACTATATCCTTTTTCATTCGATAAATTGGCTTTGATTCTATTATTTAGGGCAACCGTTTTTCGCCCAAATTTCAATTACTACATTGTATCACTTGTAATATTAGCTGAGGAAATTCATTGAATCGAATAAAGACTACAAGGGCTACCGATTTCGTGGAGTACGGAGATAATAACTCTCTCAAACTACGGGCATATTACATCTTGTCCCTTACTGTTTTTCTTTATATTCTACCCTTACTATTTTATTTTTTTACATTCTGCACATATATTCTTTCGTTGATTATTTGCTAATTAACATACTTCGTGTATAGCTTATAAGATCCGGCTCACCGAATTCTAACATAAATCAAATGTGCAACCATGTGTATATTAATTTTTATAAAATATTTTCATATAATAGTTAAGAAAAATCCAATACATAACTTATCCAAAAAAAATCACCAAAGATATATTTTCAAAGCCGAAAAGTGTCATGGTTGCCAAAATTCAGATGCGTCCGAACTTAGACTCTCACCATGAGGAAGAAGAGTTTATGCTTGATAAAACTAAAACAAAAGAAACAGTATGTCATAATAAGATTTCTAATTTAATATTTCAAAGAGAATTAACATTGAAAATTGAAAGACTGAAATGTGAAATTTTGAAGGCAATATTTCATTATTTGTTATACTTCATTGCAAGACAGACATCAAACAGGCATTCAATCCAATACATGATACGCATCACGGATTCAAGTTTCTCATCCCGATATCTCAATCGCTTTCACTTCAGGCTTCTTCACTTCCTCCTTCGGAACGGTCACGGTCAGCACACCGTTCTCCATGCTCGCCTTGATCTGGTCCATCTTCGCGTTCTCCGGCAGGCGGAAGCGGCGGAAGAACTTGCCGGCGCTACGCTCCACGCGGTGCCAGGTGTCGTTCTTCTCCTCCTTCTCGCGATTGCGCTCGCCGCTGATGCGGAGGACGTTCCCCTCCTCCGCCTCCACCTTCACCTCCTCCTTCTTCAGCCCGGGAACGTCCACCTTGAACACGTGGCCATCTGCCGTCTCCTTCCAGTCCACGCGCGTCGCAGCGAACTGAGACACCTCGTCGGAGGAACTGAGAGGCCAGTCGCGGAATGGCTCCCACAGATCCAGGGAGAACGGGTCGGACGCGTTGCTCCGGCGACCGAAAAAGCTCGGAATCAGCGACATTGTTTCTCTGATGAAAATCTACTGCGTGTGTTTCTGTATGATGTTGCGTGAGATTGTTGGTGGTGTCTAGAATTGAGAGAGCGCCGAATTTATATGGCAAGAGGGATAAGATCAGCGATGGATCTCGAAGGGAGTAGAGAGTTCAAGAGAGCACTGGAGAAGTCTACAAAGGGGCCAACGAGGAAGAAGAAGTGACTGTGGGACCCACCAGTCGCCCGTGTCTCGAATTTGTCCCCCACAAAAAAAAGTTCAAAAAATTATACAATTTTATTTTAGATATAAAGTTTATATATATTGATATTGGTGGCGTGTCTTTTCTTTTCGGTTGTTGTTGTATCTTAATTTCTTTTTTCTTGAAACAAAATATTCATTTTATTTAGTTGCTACAGTTTATGTATAACTTGTAAAATTCCCACGTGGCTAAAGACGAATACTTATATATGAGCTAGGAATCTAAATTCCGACGTAATTATATTGTGTTTCGGTATGTATGTCGTTGGTACACCCGCCGACCACCAATCAATGTTGGTGGCGGTGACAGTTGCTATTTTCGGTTGTTGTTATATCTTAATTTTTTTTTTTTTGAAATAAGATATTAATTTTATTTATTTACAACTTACAAAATGCTCACGTGGCTGAAGTCGAATACTCATACATCGCTTAGGATCTATCGCCCAGGCTATAAAATTGTATTCTGTTTTCGTTTCTTGATGGGCTTGCAATGTCTATCATAACATTCACCTTGCTAATTTCCGCATAGTCGATCATTTGTCCTCAAATAGATGCGGGTTCCGTGCTTTCCAAATTGTCTTGCAACATAACATAGTATTGATTCCCTCTCCTTTATGAACCAAACGTACCCAGTATATTCCCAACTAAACCAATTACCTTACTAAATCTTTTAGACAAAAGCTTTGATAGGACTTTGACCACTTCCCTGGCTTGATTGGACTATCTTCTTTTGCTTGTAGTGACATGAATCATGAATGGGGCACATAAGTAAGGAGGTATCACACCAGTTGTGTGGTGTTGTGTAATGAAACCAATAAAATCTACTTTGACCAACTCCCCAAATTCATGCACAAATATGAAGATGAACACATCATGGCATGGGCACTTAGATGGCTTACGATCCCACACTGTTTCCACGATATTGTATTAGATGGCAAATAAGTTAATAGTCCAGTGTTTTTTAGTCATCCTTTACTAACTGGTTGACTGTAGGTTCTGTAATTTATGAGCTGCTACGATCTGGAGTCTTCGCTTCTTATCTATTGTATATGCTTAATATACTACCACAATACAGATAAACTCATCTTCCCACATCCCTTCCAATCCAACAGCTCCTTCTATCTCCCATTTTGTTATCAAGTTAAAATAACCTTTCTGCCAACTACACAATATACCTATTGAAGATTTATTATTAGGAAAGATAAAATTAGATCCCTAAATTATAGGGATAGAGTAGACTAATTATTCTGTAAATGGCCTTACCATATAAACATTCCATACTCTATCCCATCCCCCTATATCAATTAGTGTAAATTGTGGACAAAGTATTCAAGGATCAATAGAAAGATAAAAAAGAATTCAACAAGTTTCAATTCTATTCCGCTTACATGGCATCAGAGTAGCGATTCAGTCCTTGGATCTGATCAAATAGCTCATAATCTACCAAATTGTTTGACACAATGACAAACGAGAAATCTAGCAATAGCACTAAGGTCCCAGCACTGGAAGAAACAACGCCAATGGACCTCTCAAACCAACTGGCCAGTATCCTCAAACAGTTGCAACCAATGGAAAACAATCAACTGTTACAGATAATGGTGAGTCTCACAAACCATAATTTTTCCCTTTGGTTGCGCGGTAGAGGTTGCCTCCGCCACTTGACGGGCAACCCTTTGCCACAAAACCCCGATGATAAAGAATACCCTCAGTGGGAGTTTGATGATCTCGCTGTGTGCTCGTGGATATTGAATTCACTAGACACCGATCTAGTCACACGATTTGCGGAATTCCCGAGCGTACGAGACATGTGGATAGGGCTGGACACAACGTTCAATAGTGGGTCTGATGCTCTATAGATTTTTGACTTAACAATTCAAGCAAACAGGAAGCAGCAAGGAGAAGGGCCACTTGAAGACATCTATAGTGCCCTTGGATGTATATGGAGAGAAATTGATCGACGCGACCCAAATCCTATGACGTGCTCGAAAGACATTGCAATTTTTCAGCGATGAACTCAAGAGACTCACCTGTTTCAACTATTGGGGGTTGTAAATTCAGAATTTGACAGAGTAAAGCAAGATCTATTGAAGAAAGTGCCATTACGTGCAATGGAGACCGCATATGCAGCGCTTCGCCGCAAAGCCGCTCGACAATATATCCTGGCAGGAGAAAGCGGTCGGGGTTCCGACAGCGGCAATGGGAGCAATTTTTTCCATTCGTTTCCGATCAAAGCCGGTGCACCACGACACAAGTTCCTCAACATATCGGCCCACAGGAGATTGACCAAAACCAACTTTAGTGTGATGAATGCAAATGAACCGGCCACTCCACAGAATACTTCTTTAAGCGCATCGAGTACCCTGAGACCGATAAAAGCAATCCATGGTGTGAAGATTGCAAGAGGAAGGGCCACTCCACCAAACGGTGTTTTAAAAGAATTGGGTATCCAAATCGGAAGCAGAGTAGGAAAGGAGCAGCTGCGAACGTCGTGGACAGCCTCAAGGAGGCCACCAACACTAGCAGCGAGCAAACACCCGGTGAGGGTTTTAGTGGCGTTTCAGTTGGGACACCGAACAGATCTCGCAGAAATGGAATAACGCCACAAATATGATAGACGGAAAGTCATAGTGGAAACAGTGGCAAACATACAGAAATTTTCTCGACATTTGATCCTATCTTGGAGGGCTCTCCAGGAAATGCAGATAACTTGAGGGGAATGTGAGAGTTCCTTAACCAACAAAAAATCAAATAAGCGGGGTGTGGGGTGTGGGCATGGGCGGATGCAAGGGGGGCTTGGCCGGGCTCTAGCCGGGCCTGCCTCCACCCTCGCACCCCATCAGACATGATTTTATAAAAATAAAAATAAAAATAATAATATGTAAATATTTTTATT
>JAOWBN010127872.1:0-19129 GCA_028565015.1 Pinguicula moranensis
GCTCGACAACCCGGAGGCATGAAATGAGTTCTGAATACTCAGTAAATTTGCGCTCTCGATATTGTTGTTGCAGAATCATATTGGAGGCATGAAATGTTAAGTATGTTTTCTCCAGCATCTCAGAGTCTGTGATGTTTTCACCACATAATTTCAGAACAGACGTTATTTTAAATAACGATGAGTTATACTCACTAACAGACTTGAAGTCCTGGAGGCACAAGTGGGTCAAAATCATATCGTGCATTTGGCAGTAATACACATTTTTGATGTCCATAGCGTTTTTGTAAATTTGTCCACAATTCTAACGTATCTTTGACCGTCAAATATTCCGTCTTGAGTTCATCACGAATATGATGCCTCAAGAAGATCAACGTTTTGGCTAGATCTTGTGGTGTTGCCTTATTTTTAGCCTTAATCATCTCACCTAAGCTTTTTTCCTCTAGGCGAATCTCAACATCCAGAACCCATGATAAGAAATTTGCTCCCGTAATGTCTAATTCATTAAAGTTCAATTTTGCAAGATGTGCCATCTCTAGAACATGACAATAGTCTTGTATACATGTACTTTATTTTTTCATCAAATATAAAAAGTTTATGTAAAGAAATCATAAAATTCAGATTTTTTGTAAACTGATAAGAGCGGAATTTATTCCATAAACATAAGATCATTACGCAGGCACATATTCTATTTTTTTCACTTCAATCCTATGTTAGGTAGATCATGCTACTTGCTAAATCGACCAAGAATTAATATCATGCAATAGCATTTTGAATAATATTAACAAAATAATCATGATAGTTTCTTATGGAAATAATTATAACTTTGGACTATTAGAATTCATATCCATACCAAATGCTAAAAATTATGGTTATTATTATCTTAGCAAATGTTAATAATGTTTGAATTATTATCTTAATTTAAACATTAACAAAATAATCTTTACCAATAAGAAATGAATGCTGATAATTATGATGATTATGAAAATTAAAACAAAGTCTAAGAAAACAAAATTGTTTCTTCCAATTGTTAACAAGTAATTTGATGACACTGTATTCGGTCGTGAGAGCAGTTTCCACTCGGCACCTCACCTAAGGATCATTATTCATTAATATCAGGCGCTGTAAAGCCCTCTACGGGTCAATGTCATGCTCAAAGTCAAGGAACTCTCGGGACTCAAGTCAAGGACTGAAATCTTTTGGTGAAAGTCAAATAAATGCTTTTTCTTAGCCCTGGCATTCTAATAGAACTCAAAGAGGGCAGGTGACAGACGACAATAAACTTTTAAACCCCTGCATAAAGAAATAAATAAACAATAGATTAACTGTTTCATTCTTTGCGCGTTTTTCTTCTTCTTACGTTTCTTACACTAAAATGTAAGTTGAATTTTTTTTCCTTCCAACAAATCATTAATCATGAATAATGAATCATTACGACTACATCAATTATGAATAATGAATCATTACTTTCACGCGTGAGGGAATTATGACTACATGTGGCATATGTCCTATTGGATTGGAAAGTAACTGTTGATATCTCTTCTTGTGCTCACTCTATTGCTACACCGATGGAATCTTGCAACAAATTTAGAGTTTTACCAGGTACTGTTTAATAAGTTTTATTCTGGTTTGCCTTTTTTTTTACACAACTTCATATCATGCATTTGATTTAACTTCAAGTATAAGGAATCTGTATTCTTAGACCATGTTTCTTTAATTCTATCTTCAAAATTTTATTTCTTGAAGGAAAAATAAATAAATGTATCACAGATTTCACTAACAACTTAAATTACCAGTTTATGAACATAAAATAATCCATACCAATCACTTCTCGAATATGCATATCTTATCTACAGTAAATAAAACAGTATAGACATGCTTTAACAATAGGTAAAGAAGAACGTGGAGAAAAATAAATCGTAGAGAAGAGCAAATTCGTGCTGATAACGTATTGTAATATCAAGAATCTAAGAGAAAAGGAAAAGATTAGAATGTTTGTCAAAAGTGTATCCATTATTTTTCATTAGACTCCTCTATATATAGAGGTTTAGGACCGGGAGTTACAAAGGATATAAATCCTCAAACGGTAACAATTAATACACATTTATACATAATCATGTGTATTTACAACAAATTCTTTTATTTCCAACAAAACTTATGCCAAAATATTAAAAGTGCACTTACCTTTTCCATGTAGAATCATACTTCTGATTTTTTGAATATTTAACTCCCAGTTCCAATTTTTCCCATATTGAAAACCGTTAATTAAATAATAGAAAATATCAGATCACATCATTTAACACCCTATGTGGGAATTGCGACAAAAAGGCATCAAGAAAGAACACGACAAAAAGCCAGACAAAAATGAAAGTAAACAACAACACTTCCCATCACGTAGATGCCATGCATCCAACGACATCCGAGAATCTTTTGGTGCCAGATCGTACGATAGCTACGGCCCCCAACTTGACAGGTCAGCAACATATATCAAACACAGATCTAACCAATTTGGTATCAAGTCTCAGGAACGAATTATAAAATCAAATTAAGGAAGCAATCTCTCGCTTTAGTACGGGCGAGCCCTACCCCCACGACATGCCAACCTGGCACCACAAATGCCCACCATGATGAGAAAGGCATTATGTAAAAAGATTCAACCAAAGATCGTGACCCTAGCACCTACAGCATTGGACAAACTACCCAGATACTCTGTAGAATTGGATCCACATGAGCATTTGAAGTCCTTCACGTTATATATGAAAATGACTTCCATATTAGAAACTGCGGCATGCCAAGTTTTTATATTAATTTTAAAAGGAGCAACGCAAAATTGGTTCATTTTACTTCCCGAAGAATCTATCTGGAACTTTGAAGAATTGGTAACCCAGTTCTCCCAGACCTTTGCAACATAGCAGCCGGTTTACCAAGTACTTGTGCACTTGTTCGGACAAAAATACCAAAAGAAATCACACAAGTTGCTTCAAGACTACATTTATCGGTTCAACCATGCATGCACCAAAACTACAGGTTTGTCCCTTAACATAAGAATTAACGCCCTAATTTATGAACTCCAGTACGGTCCGCTCTTGGTAGCCTTGATGGACGATCCCCCAAACACCCATGGAAGATTAAGCTACATCTGCGGGAAATACATCCGCCAAGAAGAAATCGGAGAACGTCTATGCGTTGGGAAAGATCCTATCGAAATAGGATGGAAGAAAATCCGAAGAAAAAGCAAGATACCATAAAAAAATGAAGATAAAGTTAACAAATCGACATATACGGAACACCACACATTCCATGTATCTCATGCAGAGATCTTGAAAGCTACATAGCATAAAGGCCTTTTAAATGCCCCGACAAAAATGAGACCAGGGACTCACGGAAGGTATTCACCTTATTATTGCCAATTTCACAAAGACGAGGGACATCTTACAGAAGATTACTGACAACTGAAAGAAGAATTAGAACGCTTGGCCCGGGAAGGCTACCTAACTGAATGGATGCTCCACAGCCCAAGACACAAGCATGCATGGACTCGAGAAGAGAGTGGCGATGACCCAAAAAGGAAGCAACCCGGCATTTGCATGATTACTGGAAATTCAGCAATTGAAGAAGCCCATCGAGCTTGCAAAAGAAAACAAAGGAGATTTCAGCACATAACACATACTCAAAAAGATCTTTCACGATCCACAATCCAATTCAGCAATGAGGACCTCCAACTAGCGAGCCACACAGTTGTCCAATGGTCATCACAGTCGAGGTCGGGGGATGTATAGTTGACAAAATCTTCATTGTCCAGGGAAGCGCTTCGGATATCCTATCCTTGGATGCCTTCCAATGAAGGGGTTGGCATTACCACCACACTACCATCTCCTTACGAGGGTTCAAAAGTGCTAAAGTTAACGCCCTTGGCTCGATTAAACTATCCACCATTTTTGGATATGGGATGCAACAAAGAATTATTCCAATCACAAGCTTGGTTACAGAAGCCCCTTTCTCCTACAACAACCTAGTGACACGATCTACCATCCATGGGGACCTGTCGAGGCATGGAGGTTCTATCAGGCGCTGGTGGCTGAGCCCCTACCGATTGAGCGAGCGCTAATCCCAAGCAGATTGTCGTTCAAGAAGATGCGAGCGACCAGAACACTCTCGGCCGGGAGTATGTGTGAGGTCAAGATATTAATGTGTAGATGCAGCCTATTGTCATTTTTGCAATCACCAGTGACCTAAGCCACACCGTTCAAGTGGCATGGGCATCCGGGGCCTTATCATTTGAGCGGGTGCAAGCAACCGAAACAACACTGTTCAAGTGGACATTGGCGACCGAATCATTGATGGTCGAAGGACAATGGCACGATCCTTTCTTGGGGCCGAACTGACATATCACCATATGGCGGACCGATCAGCTCGTGGGCGCTATCATAGAGACAAGTTGTCTGAGGCCGTGGAATAGAGCATTTGTCATAGAACATGGATTAAGCGAGCAGGGTATACTCCCAACCGAAACATCATTTGGATGGGCGGGTGCAGGCCAACAGCTGACAGACAAACTGCTTGGCTACTCCAGACCCTTCAAGCGAGAATCGTCCTTGGGAAGCGCCAGTCAAGCCTTGGAGTCACTCAAGGACATTGAACGTCCAGGAACTCCCTCAGGACAAGGTCAGCCGAGGTCAATGGCACAGGGACCGACGCAAGGCATTTATGCTCGCCCGAGACTCCGTGCTAGGGAAGGTGGAACAACGCAGTCAATGGGGCCTTCCAAGAAGGAAGTTGAAGGCTGTTGTCCTTGGACCAGCTACACGGCTCACAATAATGGCCCTTTCCTAGTCTGTGCTAGCAATAAATATTGGCCAAGAGTCCATGCCAAGATAGGTGGAAGGCCACGATCAACATAGGATTCCAAGGCATTAAAGATGGGCGAGAAACCGAGGGCTTGACCAATCCACTAGTTGATTGCAATGCCTATATAAGGCTTATAGATATGTATCAGTTTTTCGGCTTATGTTTTTTGAACAAGTGAGACTTCAAGTTTCCTTAGTTTTTTTCTAGGACTTTATTGACTTATCTAAACTTCCTGTTTCGAGTTTAGTGGCGTCGTGTTCTAAGAAATGCACTGTAGGCTTGGTTCCCACCTCATTATAGGTGACAGGTCAAGTTCTCCACAGCTTGCTCATAGATCTGTCTCGAACTGTCAACCTAAGATATTGGGTCTAGTCACACGGTTGGATAGGTTCGTATCATTTGGTATTAGAACTCAAATTTGAGCGCGTTGGGATACCTTCGAAGTGTTGGTTCAAGGCTCCTTATAGCCGCTGAGTCACCATCTCTTGTGGTAGAAGATATACTTCATTATTCAATTGTACTTTCCTTGTTGATTTCCAAAACACACACTAAAAACATTTCCGCCAAGTCAAATGCAAGAGGCAAGGCAAACCAAAAAATTCAAAAAAAGGGAGTTGCCTACAAACATTGAATCCTCTCTTAAAGAAGAGGAAACAGATCATCAAGAGAACACTTTTTAACCCACTCTTTTGCAAGGTATTTTGATGGCAGGAAACGGGCAGGAAGGAGATCAACCAACAAACCAAGAGCTCATGATGGAGGCTCTGACAGCCCAGACGGGGCAACTCATGGAGGAGGTGAGACGCTTGGCGGCTTGAGATCCACCTCAAGAAGCCAACAACCATGGGCGAAATGATGAGTAGAATGAAGCGTGGTCGGACGATGAAGAAGGATTTGTCGAGCCATAAGGCCGGGGAGGGCGACTGGGTATTGGCTTCCCACGAAGAGTACCAAGGCATGGAACACATAGGAGAAGGGATGAGCCACCATGGAGAGATCAAGACAATGACCTTGTCAATATCAAGGTGAAGATGCCGTCGTTCCACGGCAAGGCAAATCTAGAGGTGTATCTCGAATGGAAGACAAAGGTGAAAAAAGTGTTCAATTGTCACAATTGCACTGAGCGACATAAGGTGAAATTGGTTGCCATCGAGTTCAATGAGTATGTCATCATTTGGTGGGATCAAGTGGTGACCGCTCGAAGGAGATACATTGAGCCCGCGGTGGAGACATGGATCGGGATGAAGGCCTTGATGAGAAAGAGATTTGTCCCTAACCATTATTTTTGTAGTCTTCACCAAAAATTGCAGGGGCTCAGTCAAGGCTCCAAGAGCGTGGAGGAATATTATAAAGAGATGGAAGTTGCCATGATTCGAGCCAACATCGTGGAGGACAAGGAAGCCACCATGGCACGGTTTCTTTAAGGATTGAACAGGGAGATAGCCAACATGGTAGAGCTCTAGCACTATGTCGAAATAACCAAAATGCTCTACCAGGCCATCAAGGTGGAGGAGTATATGAAGCGAAAGGGCGCACGTAATGGAATCACCCAGTGAACACGAGCCCGTGGAGGTCGAGCACCTCTAAGACTGATGAGACCAAAGCCGAGGCATCCAAGGATACCAAGGCCAAGGCTGCAACCCCTATTGGTACCAACACTCTGGTCCCTGCCCGTAACCGAGATATCAAATATTTTAGGTACCAGGGAGTCAGCCACATTGCGAGCTAATGCCCGAACAAGCGGGCTATGGGCTAAATGATCGAGGTGGGTACAAGACCGAAGAGGAGAGAGAAGAAGTGACCGAGGGCCATGAAGAGGGGTAGGGGGCCGTGGTGGGCGAATTGTTAGTCGCCCAGTGAGCACTTAGCACCTGAACTGAGGACATTGACTCGAACCAGTGGGAAAAATTGTTCAACACCTGATGCCATGTCTTAGGCAAAGTCTACAGTGTGATCATAGACGGCGAAAACATCTCCAACATCGCCAACATATACATGGTGGATAAGCTTGGGCTGGACACCATCCGGCACCCGAGACCATATAAGTTACGATGGTTGAGCGAGCACGAAGAAGTGAAGGTCACCAAGCAAGTACAAATCACCCTGTCCTTTGGCGCATACGAGGATCAGATGCATGTGATTTAGTGCCAAAGGATACCTTCCACATTTTGTTCTGGTGACTGTGAAAATTTGATGTCGAGGCCATGCACAGCTGTTTCGCCAACAAGTATTTATTTGTGCAGCATGGTAAGTCGATCACTTTGGTGCCACTAACTCCGATGCAGGTATTTGAGGATCAAATGAGGCTGCAAGAAAGGAACAAGAAGGAGACCGTGGGGGACGACGAGGAAAAAAATGAAGGAGAAATGAGTAAAGACCCTAGAGAGGGGGCAGAAGAAGGGATGGATCCGAGTGAAGATTCGAGAAAATAAAAATAAAGAAGGGAAAGGAAAAGATGGAGTGCTTGGTCGCCCTAAGAAATCAGTAGACAAGAGCCCCAACCGCTTCACAAGCTTTCCTTGAATTTAAGTGTGAAAGAATTCTCTGGAGAACCCGTCTCCTTGTCGAACTTTTGCCGAATGGAACACTTTATGTTTTGCAGGAGCAGGAGGGGTTCGCCAATAAGTTAACCCTCACTGCATTCATCACCCAAGGACTCGTGCAACCACCAAGCCCCTTGAGAAGATTTTACTTGGCTGAGGGTAACGAGCAAGGAATGGATTTGAGGACAAATCCTTTCTGAGAAGGAGGGAATGACGCAATCTACCCTCCACGGGGACCTATCGAGGCATGGAGGTTATATCAAGCGCTAGTTGCCGAGGCCCTGCCGACCGAGCGAGCGTCAACCCTAAGCAGATTGCCGTTTGAGCGGATGCGAGCGACCAGAACACTATCGGCCAGGAATACGCGTGAGGCCGAGATATTAACGAACGGACGTGGTCTATTATCGTTCTTGCAATCACTAGTGACCTATGCCACACTAGGTCGAGTGGGCGCGGGCATCCGGGGCCTTATCATTTGAGCAGGCGCAGGTAGTCGAAACAACAATGTTTGAGTGGACGTTGGTGACCGAATCACTGATGGCCGAAGGACGATGGCACAATCCTTTCTTGTGGCCGAACTGACATATCACCATACGGCGAACTTGGCAGCTTGTGGGCGCTATCATAGAGACAAGTCGTCCGAGGACTTGGAATAGTTCGTTCGATAGAGAACATGGACTAAGCGAGCGGGGTATATGCCCTACCGCAACATCAGTTGGATGGGCGGGCGCAGGCCAACAACTGACCAACAAACTGCTTTGCTACTCCAGATCCTTCATGTGAGAATTGTCCTTGGGAAGCGCCAGTCAAGCCTTGGAGTCACCCAAGGACATTGAATGGCCAGGAACTCCCTTGGGACAAGGCCAACCGGGTCAATGGCGCAAGGATCGATGCAAGGCATTTATGCTCGCCCGAGACTCCATGCCAGGGAAGGTGTAACAACGCGGTCAAAGGGGCCTTCCAAGAAGGAAGTTGAAGGTTGTTGTTCTTGGACCAGCCACACGGCTCACAATAATGGCCCTTTCCTAGTCTGTGCCAGCAATAAATATTGGCCAAGAGTCCATGCCAAGATAGGTGGAAGGCCACAGTCAACATAGGATTCCAAGGCATTAAAGATGGGCGAGAAACCGAGGGCTTGACCAATCCACTAGTTGATTGCAATGCCTATATAAGGCTTATAGATATGCATCAGTTTTTCAGCTTATGTTTTTTGAACAAGTGAGACTTCAAGTTTCCTTAGTTTTTTTCCTAGGACTTTCTTGATTTATCTAAACTTCCTGTTTCGAGTTTAGTGGCGTCGTGTCCTAAGAAATGCACTGTAGGCTTGGTTCCCACCTCATTATAGGTGACAGTTCAAGTTCTCCACAGCTTGCTCATAGATCTATCTCGAACTGTCAACCTAAGACATTGGGTCCAGTCACACGGTTGGATAGGTTCGTATTAGCTAGCCTATTCCAGCTCAAGGCAGTTGTCTCCACTTACCATATGGTTATGGAATTTTCTACGGAACACGACGTATGACACGTGAAAGCTAACTTCCATATCGCCAAAATCTTTTACACGATGTTCGCTACCAAAAAATGTTCAACTATGGAAAGACCAACACCAGCAGTTGGCCTCCAAAATGCTCCAATAATTTTCCAAGTCACGGAACCAGAAAATATTCTCTACCCGGATACAAGAAAATATCCTTGAAGGAAGATAACCCGAATCTAGTTGCTCGCATTGGCTCATAACTAAAACCTAGTCTTGAAGCAGACTTAATCCAATGCCTCAAGATTTATGTCGATATATTTGCATGGAGCGCCTCCGAATTTCCCGGGACAAGTCCTAGCGTTGCAGTTCATCACTTAAACATCACCCACCCAACAGAAAAAGAGGCACTTTCGAGCTAAAAGAAACAAAAACATCAAAGATGAAATCTAGAAGCTCTTAGAAGCTGGATATGTTGAAAAAGTTCAATACTCGGAGTGGCTCTCCACTGTGGTGGTCGTCCCAAAACTTGGCGGGAAGTGGAGATTGTGTGTCGACTTCACAAATCTAAATAAATATTTTACAGAAGATTCTTACCCTTTACCGCCTATCAATCAAATCGTTGATTCCACTGTCGGCTGTGAGCTGCTAAGCATGATGTATGCATTCCAAAGATATCACCAGATATTTCTATCTCCGGAAGATCAACTCAAAAGAACTTTTATCATCAAAAACGGCATCTCCTATTACAAAGTAATGACCTTCGGACTCAAAAATGCCGGAGTAACCTACCAGAGAATGATCAACAAGTTATTTCAAGAATAGCTCGGCCAAACTATGAAAGTATATGTTGACAACATACTCATAAAAAAGTAAAAAAATGGCGGATAATATAACTCATTTGACGGAAGCCTTCAACATCTTACGATGATACCGACTTAAGATCAACTCCACTAAATGCACCTTTGGTGTCCGAAGCGAAAATTTTCTTGGCTACTTGGTATCAGAAAGAGGGATCAAGTGGAAATCCCGACAAAGTTACCACTTTGCAGAATTTTACCCCGCCCCGAACCCTAAAAGAAGTCAAATCCCTCGCTGGAAAGCTGGCATCCCTTGTCCGGTTCATCTCTCGACTCGGGGATAAGGGATTACCATTCTTTAAGGAAATCCGAAGAGGAAAAAACGTCGACTGGACCCCAGAATGCGACCAGGCATTCCAAAAATTGAAAGAATATTTAAACTCCCCTCAAATGCTCGTAAACCCTAAGAGGACTGGTTCGTTTATCTCGCTATAACAGAAGAAGCGGTAAGCGCCATGCTAGCCCGTGAAGAAGGAAATTTACATAAACCCCTCTATTATGTAAGAAAAATTACACGAAATTGAAACAAAGTATCTGAAAATAGAAGAGCTTACACTCGTAACTTTGACAACATATAAATGACTCCTCCCCTATTTTCAATTACACCCCTTTACCGTCCTTACCAATCAACCTATGAGAAAAATCCTCTTTAGACCCAATATTTCAAGAAGATTGGTAAAGTGGGCAGTAGAGCTTAGTGAGGACGACATCACTTATAAATCCTGAAGTTCACAAAAGGCTCAAATTCGCGCAGAATTTATTGCTGAGACCACTTGAACTCCCACTAAAGAAGTATTATGGACGCTCCATGTGGATGGATCATCTACTTTCAAGCATGGTGGCGCATGAATCATGCTAACTATAAGCTTTGCATCACTCTTAGACTTCCCCTATACTAGGACTTGATATCGCCTTACAACAAGGAGCCAATAATCTTATTGCCCACACAGATTCTTAACTGATCTTTGAACATTACATGGGAACATTTGAAACTCACGAGGAAGTATTAAGTAAATACCTGAAAAAGCTTTAAAGTTTGACCCAGGTTTTTCTGAGTTTCAAACTTTGACAAATACCATGTGCAAAGAATGTCAATGATGATACTTCGTCCCGGCTAGCATCACATCTGGATACCCAAGACATACAAACCATACAGATATTGGTAGGAGGGAGTACCGTGGGTCCACATTACTGACAATGGATTTAAGGCGCAAACGTAGAAAATTAGTGCACCACCCTAGAAATTCAACAAAAGTTCACATCTGCATACCATCCTCAATCTAACGGACAAGTTAAGACGCTCAACGTAATTATACAACTCGGATTGAAAAAGAAGCTCCAAGATTAAAAAGACAATTAGGCAGATAAATTATCCGGAATTCTATGGTCCTATCGGACAACTGTTACCCATTCCACGAGAAATACGCCCTTCGCCTTAACTTATGGATCTGAAGTTATCTCAGTCGCCGGTGTAGCCCTCAGTGCATACCGAGTTATTTCCTATAATCCTGAAAAAAAATAGGAAAAATTGAATGAGAGACTTAGAACTGCTAGACGAGATCAGAAATGTGGCACGCACGAGATTTTCTAAACATTAGAGCCAATTCCGTGGGCAACGCAAACCCAAACAAAACAAATATGAACCTTAGGAAGGTGATCTCGTACTAAGGAAGATTAAAGTTCCCAGCAGTCAAGGAAAGTTACAACCTACTTTGGAAAGGCCTTATCAACTTCTCAAAAAGCATTCCAATGGGGTCTGCTACTTAGCAACCGCCAGTGGACAACTTCTTTCTCACTCGTGGAATCAAGAAAGTCCCGAAAAATTCTATACAAATTCCTAAAGGAAAGCCGAGGAAAGAAAAGCACCTTGCACAGTTTCCATCCTTGTATAAACGTCTATGGAATAAAAGAACCCCCTCGTTCGCGTGTATCAACACATTATACCCTCCGGCATTCAAAAAATGACATTTACGTATTTTATGCTAAATTATCGCAAAAAATGATATTTATGCATTTTTATGCTAAATCATCGCAAAAAGTGACATTTATGCATTTTTATGCTAAATTATCGCAACAAATAACATTTACCTGGAGGAAGCAATCTTTCTGAAAATATCAAAAGAGGATAGCTGCCAGATAGTGATCACCATCTGTTGGATCATCCCAAGAGCGCCCTAAGGGCATTGCATATACTCACAGCTTTCTATGAAAGGAAACTGAAAACGAGCAGGAAAAAACAAGAACCGTCTTAAGAATAATAAACTCCTCACGCCCTCACCAAGGATGCGTCAGAATCTGGCCACAACAAAGAAGCAGTGTAATCCCCCTGTTCCTATCAATACGGTCATCCCAGATCTACTACAAAAACTTGTCCAGAATCCTACATCTTCTGTAAAATTGCAAAAAGATCCGAATTGTTCAGAAGAATGAGATTACAACTTCTGGTGGTACATTGATCTAAGCCAAACAAGCAAAAATCGGCAAGAAACAGCAAAGGCTATGTGCTAGATTCGTATTTAGTAAAGAGCCAAGTAAGATGCATATATATGCCTATATGAGAGCTACAATCCCAGAAAACTTCAACCTATGACAAGGAAAAAACAGCCCTTTGGGTGCAGCTATAAGACAACCAACAACAAGCTAGAGATACATAAACTTGGGAAATAACACCGGAGACATCTATGGGACTCCAGACTATGATTATTTAAGGTGCAAGAAGTCATCAAAGACAGGGGGACTGTTGGGATTAACTCCTCCAGCGAACAGGTTAGAGCTGCTTTTGCAGCCCGACGAAAAGACGCCAATCCAAGGAACCGCTGCACGTATGCCTCTCCGTGCGCCGTTCGAGCAGATTTCTCGAACATTGGCATGAAGGACTGAAAACGTTCCAGTTGTTGAGCCACTAGAAACGACATAGACTCCAATTGAGCAAATTACTGTGCCAACAGAGAAGAAAACGCTCGTTGCAACAGAGAGATCATAGCTTCCATCAACTCCAATCGCTAATTTACCCGCCTCTGAAGCACCAACAATTGACGAAAAATTATTGCCTACTTTGCTCGGGAACTCACAAGCTCGATCTTGAAGCCCCCAACCTAGCTCTGGGCCTCCTGTCTGCAATGTTCCCACAAAAAGTGGTACTCCGCTGCACAAGATCCGACATTCACCCAATCCTCGCCATATCACACGAAGGAATGCTCCCCTGCAATCTCCCCGGGCCATCCCAACGCCACCACCGGTCTAGGCCCCGGACCCTTCATGGTACTTGGAAAAATCCGTAGGAGAAAGCATGGTCGCCCACCATAAACTTGTTGGGATACACGAAAATACCTGCAAACCAAACAAGGAATCGTTAGATGTAACAAAGGCGAAACTTATAAAATAAAAGAAGACAAAGTGCACACCCTGCATGGCCATCCCCGGATAACTGAAAAGCAGTGCAGAAAGAGTCTTTTAAATGTCGTATGCAGAAAAGGAATTACAGGGAAATGGCAGTAAAAACTCGCACCCTCGCCTCCGCATGGTACAGTAGTAGAAAAAGGCAGGTAAATCGATCTTTCTTCATCGAATAAAGGGGGAGGGGGAATTGGTGTTGTTAAGCGGAAGAACTCAATAATTTGAAAAATTGATGATTTTCATTGTGTATATTCTCTGTTTTGCTGATACAAATATAGGGGAGAAGGACTAGAGATTATATGGTAAGAATCAACAATTATGATCTTTACCATTTTCGTATCAATCTCTACTCCTTGATTTTAGGAAAAATAATTGCTAATTTATTCTTATTTCCTAACACTCTCCCTCAAATTGGACAGTCGGATCTTCGATGTTTAATTTGTATAATGTCTTGATGAATGTCTTGCTTGGTACAACTTTGGTTAATATATCTGCTAATTGATCTTCAGACCGAACAAATGGTAGCTTAATAATGCCTGACTCAAGTTTTTCTTTGATAAAGTGTATGTCCACTTCTACATGCTTCGTTCGGTCGTGTTGTACTGGATTCCCTGAAATACTGATGGCAACTTTGTTATCGCATTTCAAAGAGCATGGTTCCTTCACTTCATATCCAATTTCACCCATAAGTTTTCTGAGCCAAAGGATCTCAGTGAGTCCTCGAGCTATTCCTCGAAATTCAGCTTCTGCACTTAATAGTGCGGCAACTTTTTGTTTTTTGCTTTTCCAAGTCACTAGATTTCCGCCAACCATCATAAAGTATCCTGACGTTGATCTTATGTCAATTGGACATCCTGCCCAGCCAGCATCAATGTATCCCTGTATGTTAAGATGTTCATTCTTTCTGAATATAATCCCTTTTCCCGGTGTTCCCTTCAGATAGCGTACTATTCTTAGGGCGGCTTCCATATGGTCAGTTTGAGGACTATGAATAAACTGACTAATCACTCCCACTGCGTGTGCGATATCTAGTCTAGTATGTGACAAATATATCAATTTTCCTACGAGCCGCTGATATCAATCACGGTCTGCAGATTCAGCTTTTTCATCATGTATCGGCCTTTTGTTAATCATCATGGGGGTCTCGGCTAGTTTGCAATCAATTAGACCTGTCTCTGCGAGTAGATCCAGGGTATATTTCTTTTGTGAGATAAAGATTCCATGCTTAGATCGTAGTACTTCAATTCCCAGAAAATATTTTAGTGTTCCCAGATCTTTCATCTCAAATTTCTGAAACAAGTATGTCGAAGTTGTTTTATTTCCTCCTCCTCATCCCCTGTAACAATCATATCATCCACATAGATGATAAGACCAGTGACTAAGTTACTTCTTCGCTTCAGGAACAGTGTATGATCTGAGTTACTCTGCTTATACCCATATAGCTTCATTGCTTCTGTAAATTGTCCAAACCAAGTGCGTGGAGATTGTTTAAGACCATATAAATCCTTCTTCAGTCTGCACCCCTCTCCTTCTTTGAAATGCATAGAATACCCCGGTGGAGGTTTCACATATACTTCTTCTCGAAGATCACCATGAAGAAAGACATTCTTTACATCGAACTGGGGAAGTGACCAATCTTTGTTGACAGCTATAGAAAATATTACCTTGATGGTATCAATCTTGGCCACATGAGAGAAAGTCTCATCATAATCTATGCCATATGTCTGAGTATAGCCATTTGCTACCAGTCGTGCTTTATATCACTCAATAGTTCCATCTGCTCGGTGTTTTACTATGAATACCCATCGACACCCGACAGGTCGTTTACCAGTAGGTACCGTACATTTTCCCCGCGTGCCATTTTTTTCTAGAGCTTGCATTTCTTCCTCCATAGCCTGTCCCCACTCAGATTTTTTTATAAGTATCAGCCACTGTTTGAGGAATATTTTCAGAATATAAAGATGTCATAAACGCTTTTCCAGTGGTTGTCAGTCTCCTTGTAACAAGATTTATCATGGGATACTTTGAGGATCTTGGGATATGTTCTGGTTTATACCGTTTTGCCGGTATTCAATGAATCCTCCTGGGTGGTAGAATGTAATGACTCTGCTCAGATATGCTTCGACTAGTATCTTCCTCAACCTACTCACAGTGAGTATCATCACAAATAGTTCCAAAAATCTCAGTATTAGTTACCTCAGGATTTCGTGGTGGTGAAGATTTAGGCGTTGGTGACTGAGCATGTGGAAATTCAAGTGGTGTTGTGATCTTTTCATTTCGTATATTGACTTCCATAGCAGGAGGACCAGAACTGAGCAACCAATTGAGTGAGTCGGAACATGTCTCCCACTGACCACTTGATTGGGATAGGTAATATAATTTAGTCTCAAGAAAATTGCAATCCATAGTGGTATACATTTTTCGAGAGGGAGGATGATAACATCGATATCCCTTTTGGTTAATTCCATATCCCACGAATACACACTTAAGAGCACAAGGGTCTAGTTTGGTTCGATTTGTTTTTGGGATGTGTACAAAAACGGAACTACCAAAGATGCGTGGTTTTAGGGATAATGGTGGTGGTATTTGAAGCTGACCTGAGAGAATTTGGATTGGTGTTTGGAGGTTTAATACTTTGGTGGAAAGTCGGTTAATCAGGTATGTAGCTGTGGTTACTGTTTCAGGCCATAGGAATGATGGAACCCGAGACTCAATCATCAGGGCACGGGTAATTTCAAGGAGGAGCCTATTTTTTTGTTCAACTACTCCATTCTACTGAAGGGTATAGGAACATGTAGCTTGATGGATAAGGCCATATTTTTGGAAGAAGGTTTTGAGTGTGGTGTTCACAAATTCTCCCCCATTATCAAATCGAAAGACCCGAATTTGAGTTTGAAATTGTGTTTGAATCATGGTATAGAATTCTTGAAATTTGTCAATGACATCGGATTTGTGTTTTAAAAGGTAAAGCTATGTCATGCGGGTATGATCATCGATGAAGGTAATAAAATATTTGAACATGCTACTACTAGAGTTTGGAACAGGACCCCATATATCAGAATGAATTAAGATAAAAGCATGAGAGACTATTGTATCAGTTAAAGGATAAGACCGTCGATGACTTTTAGCTAAAATGCATGTCTCGCAAGAGAAATTGTTAGGATGCTTAAATAAGTGAGGAAACATAAGTTTAAGGTACCCAGGGGACCGATGACCCAGACGCCGGTGCCACAACCAAGTCTCCCGATCTGTTGTGCAATGAGCTAAGCAAGTAATGCCTCTATGAACCACCTCATCCACATAGTAAAGAGCGCCATGCTCAGTGCCACGCCCAATAATCTTCCCCGTCCGAATATCCTGCAGTAAACAGAAGGTAGGGTACATTATCGTCATGCAGTTCAACTCCTTTGAAACATGACTTATGGACAGCAATTTGCAAGATAAAGATGGAACATGAAGACAATTATCCAATTTCAAAGTCGGAGATATCTCGATAGAGCCAGCTCATGTAACACTGGATATTCCACCATTGGCAGACTGTATTTGTGTTTTTCTGGGAGCACTTGTTGTAAATAAGTCTGATTCATCATAGGTCATGGTGTCTGTTACCCTACAATCAAATATCCAACGGGGATTTTTGTGTGTAGTAGGGATCTGGGCAGCATATGCACGGCCAGATGTATGTCCGGGTGAAGCAGGAAAATCCTCATCAAAGCATTTAGGTGCAAAAAATCGCGGATTGACAATGTCATGGCTACTCTACAATTTTCTGCCACCTGAAGGGTGTATCTGCAATTTTTCAGAATTATCAGACTGTCCCTGCAATTTAGAAGAAGTTAGGGGCAACGCCTACAATTTTCGTTGGGGTTGTTACTGTGATTTCATAGTTTTTGAGGGACTGATCTGCAATATCTCAATAAATCCATGGCAATTACGTAAATCAGGCATATCATAGGGTAAAGTAGTCATTTTACCACCAGGAGGCAGGGATAAACTTGGCACTTCACCTACTGTCCCTCGAGAAGTGAATGACATCGTGAGCACGCTTGGTCCTACAGCAGACGGAGCGGACGTCTCCGCAAGCGATTCCGCCGATTCCCATTCCGACTTTGCTCGTCTGTTGCTCGCTGTCGTTGTTGGTGACCTCATCGAGGTTACCCATGGTGGTCGCTGCGACGCCTCGCTATTTTTGTCTGCGGTTGGGATAATCGACTATTTTAAAGCAGCGCTCCGTCGAATGCCCCTTTCACTTGCATTCCTCACACCAAAACTTGCTCTTATATGTTTCTGGGTAGCCTACGCGCTTGAAACAACGCTCCGTAGAGTGTCCCGACCGTTTACATTCGTTGCACCAAAGTTTACTGTGATCTGTTTCATTTTTTGTCCGAGAGGATGAATTAGCACTGTTGCGTGCTATTTCTGATCGAGATTGGCTCGAGAACCCACTCCCAACTCCGCCGCTGGAACCCTTGACGTGGTTATCGCCGACCAAAATTTGTCGTCGGGCGGATTCGCGGCAAAGCGCGGCATATACGATTTCAACCGTGGGCAAAGGGATTGTTTTCAAGAGATCCTGTTTCATAAGGTCATAATAAGGATTTGCGGCTCCCAATAATTGAAACAACCGAGTGCCCTATGTGCGCTTCTGAAATGTCGCGATATCCTTGTCACATGTCATAGGATTTGGATCGTGTCTATCAATTTCCCTCCAAATCCTTTGTAGGGTGCTGTAGATTTCTTCAAGGGATCCATCTCCTTGCTGTTTTCGGTTGGCTTGAATTGTTAGATCGAAGATCTGAAGAGCATTAGATCCGCTGTTAAACGTGGTGTCGAGTCCGACTCACATGTCTCTAGCACTTGGATATTCAGTCAAACGATGAACCAGATCCTTGTGTAGAGAGTCAAGGATCTAGGAGCATACTGCAAGGTCTGCGATTTCCCACTATGGATAATCAGCATCATCCGATTTTGGCGGCTGAGAGTTGCCCGTCAGATGATGGAAGCGACCTCGGCCGAGCGACTTTCATTAGCCGCTACCAGAGAGAATAATTGTGAGGCGTCAATTGCACACTAATCACCAATGGTTGATTGCTTTCCTTGGGTTGAATCTGTCGGATTAGAGAAGCAATGATTGATGCTCCATTGGAGTATTGTCACCTCCTATAGGAGCCTTAGTACCTTCGTCGGAACCTTTTTTATTCATGCTTGTCATGTTGACAGAACACACGGTAAATGATGAGTTACTGAATCACGTCCAAGAACAGATGCAAAGCTCCGATACCATGTTAAGCGTAAGAACTCAATAATTTGAAGAATTGATGATTTTCATTGTGTATATTCTCTGTTTTGCAGGTATAAATATAGGGGAGAAGGAATAGAGATTATACGGTAAGAATCAATAATTATGATCTTTACCATTTACATACCAACCTCTACTCCTTGATTTTAGGCAAAATAATTGCTAATTTCTTGTTATTTCCTAAGAGAAAGGTAACAAAAAGCATCAATATTGTGCAGAATTATAGGAAGTTATTGAATCAGTTCTCAACATGGTAATTGAATGTATGGGCCATCGCAGTTGTATTTGAATCTATTACTGGAAGCCGGCCGCTTCTGCAAACATTGAGCTGCAATGGAGGTGAAGTTCCCCTTGAATTCCGTGTAATCTACCAAAAGTTTATCAAGAAAAGGACCCTATTTGCTTGAGGCTATATGATGTGTCGATCTCCCCTGCACGCCCCATTCACGTTTGCCCCTGTGCACGACACCGTCGCCAACATAGTAGATGGCCTCATCTGCACGGAAGTCGATTCTCAACTGGTCGATTTTGTTGATTGCTCAAAGAAAATTGGTATCAACCCTGAAAAGTTGAAAACTTGCTGATTTTTATGTGGTCTGTCTTACCTTAGAATTTTCATGGTAATCTCGCATCACTTTTTTTTGGTTCACGATCTTTCCACGACTCATTTATGATTCTACGTACCCCAGTATAACCATTGTGATGATGATTTC
>JAOWBN010127983.1:0-19128 GCA_028565015.1 Pinguicula moranensis
AAAAAATGAAGAGTTATTTTTTGAAAAAATGTGCTTATAATTGGATTATAATTTTAAGAAGGCTGCGCAAAATAGGGATTAGGTATATTGTATATAGAGACGGAGGGAGGGGGACTATGATTTAAAAAAAAATTATACATGTATTTTTTTTTTTAGTTTCCTTATGTATTAATTGTATTTGGTTATAAAACATTGCATAAAAGTTGTGTTTCAATTCATTTTGGAAAATAAAAGGCAACATAATGTGACAGGGGGCCATAATCCCCATAAGATTTAAAAAAAAATTATACATGTATTTTTTTTAGTTTTCTTATATATTAATTGTATTTGGTTATAAAACATTGCATAAAAATTGTGTTTCAACTATTTCTGTAAAAATAAAAAGCAATAAAACGAGACTAGAGGTATTTGAACCATTGGTTGCAAGATGTGTTTTCAAGACTTAATATCACTACACCACATTTTTTTTTATGTCATATTGATGATTCTAATAAATAATAATCCATTATTTATATTTGGTTCATATAGTTTTTAATTATATAATTTAATGTTTAGTTATATTTATGATCAATCAAATTCTAAAGATAAATTTGTTTCTGTTGTAAAAAAGTTACGGAATGATATAGCGCACAAATTTTTGCGCACGAATATCTCAAGAATGGTGGGCCCGCATGTCTAATACTAAATGGACGATTGTGATTGCTCTTAAACACGTGGGGATTGGTGTTAAAATGCATGAAGCCTACCATTCTTGTGATATTTTTGCGTTAAATTCGTACTATATCGTTTCTCAAAAAAGTTAGTTATTTGTGTAAAATTATGGAGATAACGATCATTACCATAATTGTTAAAAAAAAATTTTTAATAAAAATATTATTTTTTCAGTATCTGTGGTATCCGACTATAGTCGTAACCAACTAATCCATAAGGACTCGTACCAGGCGATCCCTCAGTACGGATCGGGCCAAGCTCGGGCCGAAGCTCGCGATTGTAGCTCTGACGCTTTATTTATCAGCGGGATAATAAAATATTATTGAAATAATATTTTTATCAAAAATATTATTTAAAATAATAATAATATTAATCATTTTTTTCTATCACAAGTTATAAATGTGCATGCCTGGTCAGACTAACTACAACCCAATTCGATCCAATTTACTTAAAACTCAAAAAAAATCCCAACTCACTTCAAATTCGGGCTCCACCAGAATTAGGGGTGGTCAAAATACCGATATACCGATCGGTATGTATACCGAATACCCGATTAATATCGGGTATTTGGTATATCGGTACGGGATCGGGATTAAGTAAGATTCGGTTTTCCCGAATTATCGAAATTTTTTAATTATAAAAATAGTTATTAAATTAAACCGGATTTTAATTTTTATTTTAACTGAATTTTGTATCGGTAATCCGGTAATCCGGTATTTTACCGACCGATACCAAATTACCGAATTACAGAATTACCAAATTACCGAATACCGAATTAAATCGGTAATTCGGTAATTTGGGACGGTAATGGTAACCAATTTTAAATACCAAATTTAATCAGTTTGGTATCGGGAATACCGAATACCGATCAGTATTCCCGATTGACCACCCCTAATAGCCACATTCAGTTGGGCTTGATTAAATCGAGCCCGTTTGCTGTATTGAGCTGGGTTCAATTAAATCAAGCCCAGTAGTTGTGACTTAGGCTCGGTCCCATCGAGGCCCAATTCTTCTCTTCGTATTTGGGTCATTAAATTAATTAAGCCCAACTAATTTGACTTGGCCCAATCTCGATTCATTCACGAAATTCATCAATTATGTCTCACATAATTAATTCTTTATACTTTAGTTAGTCAAATAAAGCGACATAGTAGGATACATATCCAGATCGATAATAAATTAATATAATTTAATTTATAAATCATAATTGGCATCTAGCAAAGCACTATGATCACTGATCTAGTACATACAAATCATGATCCTTTAATCTCCTTTAGCATTGATTCCTTCATCATGTAATGTCTATTATTTAATGCCAACTGTAAGAATGTGTCATCTTTGACCATTAATTAATTTTCTTGATCCTTAGTACATAACCATTTATATGTGATTATCCCATAATCATAAATTGCATGCATAACAATTATCACTACATCAAGGGTATCACTAATCCCACGTAAAGTGAGACAGACAAAGGTATCTTCTTGATCATTCATAAACTCTAGCATTAGTTATGTATATTCGGAAATTACCTTGATAACCCTCAATTAAAAGCAACATTTGATAATCTCACGTAATATACACTAATCATTTAGAATTATGAATATCTCAAATAACTGAATTAATACTGTCTATGACTTTGCTGATGACACATACACAATCCATACACCAAGTCAATGTAGGTCATGTCCAATACTAAATACCCCGTACACGCATATCCATGTGATTAAATAGATACCTCGTATCAATATCTTTTGAAACATGATTATGCATTAATCCACATGCTAGTCATTATAATCATCTAGTGCTCCGTGCTAATGATATAAAACTAGAGACTTATTTAGAGTTTTAGTTATCATTCATAGAGTCTCACAAATTGAGTCATCAACTCGAAGGATCCATGCAACATATAAAACTAGAGGAACAAAATGACATAAATCATCCAATACACAAAACCAACAAGTGCAACATCCAAAGATTGGTGCTCTAGGTCACTATCCCAACATCAGACTCGCTGTTGTACATGGTCTCGAGTCCTACCCACATATCTTGTGCAATTGGATATTCAACATATTGGTTCACCAAATTTCAGTCAATATTATCCCGTATCCATGAGCATATGCAATAATTAGCTTGCTCCCAATGGTTAAAATCTTTGTTGTCCGATGACGGAGGCGGTGGTTTGCCCATCATATGGTGTAGGTATCCCGGCCTCCCACGTTGACTTTCACCAATTGGGCCCATAAAGGGTAGTGGTTGGTTTCAAATTTGATACTCAGGTTGATCGATTGATTGTTTTCTGCAGGTGGCACTTGTTTAAATAGTGTGGTGATTCGGCTTGGAAGTTTTGTTGGGGAGTTGCTCTCCATCATGATCTGCTTGCCGTCGACCACCTTTGAATATGTCATTTTGATAGACAATTAAGGATTAGTAGATGATGAACTTGCTGATACCATGATAATGAGTAGAATAGAATTGGTATCAAATTCTTGTATATTTTCACTGATTTCATTGCAGGATGCATATGAGAGAAAGATCAATCTAATGGGGGAAGGGATGTCGGATTAAGGTAAGGATTGATTCTTACCTTAATTACAATATTGGAATAATTATCCCCATAATTTTCTCCTATTTACTAATAGATGCTAGAGAATGTCGTACAAAAAGAAAGAATTCTTGAATTAGCAATCAAGAAAGATAAGGATTATATTCAACTTCAACTAATCCAAATACAAAAACTCCGATTCACTAATTTGCTTAATCAGACTTCATAAGTCTGAACAATCTTTTAATAAATCTAAAGTTGAATCCATTATGGGCTCTTTGAATTGCCACAGTTATTTACAGTTGCCAACAATTCTTCTTCTCTGAATCTTAGCTCTAAACCACTTCTTTCAACATCATTCAGCCTCTGGTATATCTCCCTTGTAGGCTCTGGTCAGCCTTCTCTTTGTCCTTAGAAACAATTCTGAACATATGCTTTAATACTAATTTTCATTCATTAGCTGAAGTAATCCATCTGTTTTATTCCCACGAACCTGTTACACACCACTTTTTTTATTCTTGTCCACCCACCTTTGATAGAACTTAAAATTTGCATCCCCAACTTTGATCCAATTGATCCTAGATTTTGATACTATATACTTGTCTCATGGGCCTCTAGTAGTTCCAAATAAGCTTGTAGATTAGCTAGGACCTCTTTGTTAACACTTTCCATGCTTCTGGTTTCTACCTCCCTTATACTCTCACAGCTATTCTACTTCTGTTATACCACTTCATCAAACTTGGGATGACTCATCCAACAGTCCATTGCTCTAAACATTTTTGCGCCCAATACTGTATCTTGGTATACAAGGTACTGGCACATGATCAAAAAAATCTTTGTCCAACTCTTCCTGTATTCAACCTGTATTTTCATACATCCTATCCTCTTATATCAATAACCTGTCCAATCTTCTCATCACTTTAATCGGAAAACTGATTATTTGTAATAAATGCCAGAAACGTGTTGATTTCTCACATGTTTGCCTGGGATCTGTCCCATTTTCTTTCAACTAATCAGTTGTTGCATTGAAGTCCCCATCAAGCACCATTTCTCTACACTTTTCATTCTTATTTTGTCAGATATTTTCTTCCATCGAGTTACTCTTTCAATTAGTTAGATTTATCTATTCTTGTTCGCCCTTCCACTTTCCCTCGATCCTTGTACCCCTCATCATCCCACGTATCTTCTAGATCAAAACTTTCTTTATTCCATAGACACAGTAGCCCTCCTGCCATACCATCACAAGCTACATACAATCGAAGTTATCTCGGAAGATCACATCTGAAATATCAGACAAAATAGTACCGTTTACTTGGTGGACAATGACATTTATAGATAAAAGATTGACGGGGAAAAAAGGAGCATGTAAAACTTTGGACAAGTCAAAGTGTTGGTACAATGCACTGTATCTTTACCAACCAGGGGCTGATCTGTACCGTAAGCTATTTTGATACTCAATGGACTGGTAGGTGAGTATAGCAGGAGAACTCCCTAGTAGTGCGTATCACGTGTTTGGATGCTCCATAGTCAAGTATTCACTCTGATGATCCAATAGTGGAAACAAAAGGCAAGAACGAGTGAGTCACATGAACCTTGAGTTATGGTTCTGGAGTAAAGAACATTACCCGAGAACAAGATGAGGTGGGTGCATCATCTCCCATCCCCGTTGCCTTCAACTTGGAGCACTTCCAAGTATGTTTGATCCTTCTTAGAGGGATAGTACTCGGCACAGACTCTTGTATCTACTCACCCACCATCAGATTGGATCGATAGCTTCCTTGTCTACCACATCTTGTACTAGTTCTCCTTCATCTACGATCATGAGTACTACCTCCAAACCGTCCTCTTCCACCAGAATCTCTTTCCTTGGATAGCTTAGGACAAAGCTACATCAAGTGACCTATCTCTATGTAGTGGAAGAACCTACAAGTCTTCCCTTGTGCACTTATCACACCTGATCCCATAGTGATCAAAGTGTTTGCACCTAACACTACACTCAGCTCAAAGTGTAACTTCGTATGAGTCTCTTTCTATAACATAGCAGCAATGGCCTTATCTAGTTACAAGATTGTAGCCTGAGATAGGAATACTAATCTCCTTGGACCAAAAACTAGGCTCAGACACCTCAAGAACTTCATAGTCCTCCCTTGTTCAAAGATCTTATACATCTTGCACTCTGGGTGTCACTCGACTCGATATAGCCAATAAGTGATCCATCTCTACACACAATCGGCCCAGATAGATGGCAAAATCTTGGATCAATCTATCTCCATGTATCTTTGCGTCGATCTATAGCTAAATTTTGGAACACTTTCATCTGGTTTTCAGTCCCATAGTAGAACATCTTTAGTTTTGCCTAGATGTCACTCACCAATCTAATACCATCTACTGAAGAGGCCATCGATGGAATCACT
Source organism: Pinguicula moranensis (assembly GCA_028565015.1). Taxonomy (NCBI): domain Eukaryota; kingdom Viridiplantae; phylum Streptophyta; class Magnoliopsida; order Lamiales; family Lentibulariaceae; genus Pinguicula; species Pinguicula moranensis. Next base: position 5,671 of record JAOWBN010127983.1, read on the forward strand.
GAGTAACCAGATGAACAGTTGAGCAAGTATGGCTTTTCAATCACCGGTCCAAGTACTATCGCTCCTTAATCCACCTCTTGTCATATATCCCTCTAATTTCTTCCCAATAAAAGTGGCATCAATCCAATATGATCAACTAAGGTATATAGCTGGTACATCAAGCTCCAAATCTATAGATGGATGATCTAACTTGACTTGTAGCCAGGAAGCTGTAGAGACAATGATCATAATCGAGTACTCACTCCCTATATGATCCTAACTAAGACCTTTAGCACTTCGGGATTGAGCTTTCCCAGAATCTCCAATTCCTTACACTCCATGTTCTCCTCATTTCTTGTCATCTTTCACACAACAACTCTACAGTTCAATAGTCCAACTCAACAATTAACAATCAACACATCGACACAATAGTATCCAACACTACAAAGAACACATCAATAGAACAATCTCCCAAACCACCATGCCTAATTGGATTCTCCAATTTTAGGCGAGTATCATTATCATCACTCCAATCCAACAAGTATCAACCAACAATAAACACAAAAAATTCAGTTTATTCCCAAAAACTCAAACACACATCACACTGTGACAAAGAGAATTAACTAACAAAACTGGTGACAAATACACAAATCCAACAACCTGATGGTGGTGCGTGATGGTGAGTGGAGACATAGGACTCTCTAGCACTGGTATGTAGCCTGTGGCAAGCATCATAATGGCACTATGGGATGCGCCAAAGCACAATTATGTGGTGTGCAAAAGGAAGGTAGTGTCAAGAGCCATGGTCAGTAGTGGTCAGAGCAGCGTTTGTCAGCGGTGTAAAAGGTCATGGACAAGGCGCAAATGGGGCAGTCAGTATTGGTCAGAGTAGCGCCGATTAAAAGTGGATGGTCTATGATGTTGTCGGCTGACACTAGAGCGGCACGACATCAACGGGAATAACTCTGATACCAAATTGAAAGAGAAACAAGGGTTTGGTCACATTAATTTCTTGTTTATTCAATAAAAGCCCTTTGGCTTATATAGGGTACAGTAACAAACATATTGCTAATAGGTCCCTAGAATACTAATAAATACCAACATATGTATATATATACATATATATACATACTATATGCATTTTGTAGAGTTATCTTTCATTTTCATCCTAATTTAACTTATCAAAGTATATGAGAAGATATTGACATTTTTTTGGTAATGAATGGCATAGGGGAGTAGGCCAGACTATGGGTCGAAAATGGTCCATACAGTTTTATTGCCCACCATTTGTTATGGGATTTCGGTTATCGGTATTCACGTAGACGATTGAGATTAATTCAGTTGAAATGTACATCGGTTTAGGGGTGGGCATACGGAAGTTCCGCATCCGCCAGCATGTATTCCGCTTTCGCTTCCGCAAATTCATGGAAAACTATTTTGGGCTCCGCATTCCACTAGTTTCCTTAACAAAATGAAAAACTGATCAAATCCCCCATGGAAGTTGGTTGTTTCATTGCATGAACATGAAAATGCAAAAAAGAAAAAAACAGCGAAAATAATGGTAGAACTATTGAAATTATATGGATCAACTATCAAGGTCTAGTAATAGTAGAACTAGAAGCTTGAAGACGACTCATGAAACTATCTGGATTTTGAAGCAACTTTGCATTTATTATAACAGTAAACAAAGTAAGAACGTGAAAAAAAGAATAGTTAAAGAACGAAATAAATAGAACTTAAAATAATTACCTATCTCACAATCACGCGCATCAACTTCATCATCTGTATCATCACCTTTGTCTCCTTAGATAACCACACCGACAGTATCTATACATATTGATGTTTTGGATATCCAATATTGCGTCAATATCAGTGCCTCAACTGTGATGGGGGTCGTAGAAGCATGTACTTAATCCATGATTCAACCGTCAATGCTAAAATTAACTTCGGATGGAACAGTGGAGATCGAGATTGCAAGTACATCTCTTGCCATCTATGCTAGAATGAATACATAGATTCCTTCTTCTACCATCAAGCTAGAATATCTAGCTTGGTCTGCCACGATAAACAAATAGTCTCCAGATAGGTATCAAACTCTGGCTTATTGAATGCATTACTCATATCATCCTTGAAATTCTCAAACTCATAGAACAACTGAAACGTCCTTGCCCCAACTAGATTATGAAAGGAAGATTTACCATAGATCTTATCATATTCTTTGAAGACTTCTCTCACACACCGCAAAACCTTGTCATAAGCAGTAGTTTTGTCTTCTTTGCACATAGTTTTAGAAACCAATAATTGGACTACTTCATCTTTGTACAGGGATCTAAGACTATAGCAACCATCAAGAAGTGATTCATCTTCTTTATTCTTGGATTGGGTTTTTCTTTTTCACTATCAGTGGTCAAATCAATCTGATTGAGCTCCCCCTCGATACTTGTGATACTTGGATTGCATGATCATGGCCATGAGGCGCAAAACATTACCTTCATCTTATGCATAAATATGGGGTTGCTGCTGTACCTTTGCCACCTCCCAAATAAACAAAATTGAATTTAAATTGAGAAAGAAAAGAAAAGTTTAAACTTTAGATTAGTACCTGAAAGAATAGATGTGCAATCACGTTTTTTGATGTGGAGAATGTGAGGGTAACATCCTTGAACATCTTCAAGAACGTACAGAAATGCGTTACCCAAGCCTAATCATATGCCGTAGGAACAAGGTCGTTCTCTTTTGGGTTACCATCGTTATTAACAAGAGTCAAATAATCAAACAACGTCCTATCCCTTTAGATCATGTCCTCAAGCACTTTTTGTTAATCCAACTCGAACTGAAAGCATGTCGTAAGTTGAGTTCCATCTAGTGCAACAATCATCAACTAACAACCCCTTCTTTACTATGTCATGTCGGACAATGTACATCTTGAAAGAATCAAGATGCTTGGGTGAGGACTTGACATATGTAACTATGGCTCTCATCTTATCCACAAAATCTTTCAGCTCATCTAATCCATCACTCACAATTAAGTTCAGAATGCATACACTGCATGTGACCTACACACATTGATAAAAAGCAATGAGAATATGCAACAAGTAATATACATTCACAAAAATGTTTAGTCACCTGTATATTATTGTGTTGCTGGATAATGTGCCCATCAAAGGTGGAAAACATTCTATCTGGCGTACACCGAATTGCGCCAATGTTGTATCATTTGGGGTTGTATTGTCTACAATCACTATAAATACCTTCTTCACCACCCAATGCCCTAAATAATCCTCCACACTTTTTGAGATTCCCGTTCAAGCATGATCATTAAACTTGAAAAGGCTTATAATGCATTGGTAAAATACCCAATTGTGGTCGATGAAATGTGCAGTAATACACATACATGTAATGTTTTGACACGATGTCCAAGTGTCGCTCATCAAGCATAGATGAGAGTTAAGCTCCAATATCGCTTTCTTTAATTTTGACCTTTTCTCTACATACATAGCCATGACATCACCTCTTACGATTCTTCTAGAAATGTGCGTAAAGCGAGGTTAAAATTGGCTAAGTATCCTACGAAAACCTTCCTTCTCAACCACCAAAAATAGAAATTCATCTAGAATGATACACTCTACAGCGGCCCTTCTGAGAAACATTTCATCATACCTATCAATTATCATATCCCCTTTAATCTCAACAATTGATGAAGTTGCACCAAAGATCATTTTCAATTGTGAAGGGTCCTTCTTTGCGTCCTCATTCTTTCTGTCTTTGCAACCAGTGCAATGAGATTTCATATCTCCTGTTCCTACATGAATACAACGTGTAGAAAGAGTCTTGATACAGTAATTGCATCTGGCCTCTGGATTTGCTGGATGCAATGGTGCCATAACAGTGAAGTGGTCCCACAACCATGATCTTCTGGCTATTTTTTTTCTAATTAGGAGGTGGCATAGGTGTGAGGTTCTCATGTGTATAATTAAAGTCATGACAATCGATCATCCTATCTAGATCATCCGTTTCCCTTTCCATGTGATAATCTTGTAACTAAAATGAACAATATATCAATTGTAGCAATTGCAACAATATATCAATTCCTAAGTAGAGGAATTTACTCTCCGTACATGTTGCTTTCCTCTCCGTACATGGCGACCTCGAGCTGCTATAGCCCTTCTTCCCTCACTGTCATTGCCACCGCCGTTTGTGCCCCCACTTCATGACCTCTACCACCCTTCAGCTCTCCTCCGTGGGGCATCCTCACGCGTCCAGGAAGTGCCTGCCCTGTTTCCCTCTGTCTCCCACCTCCCCCCTTTTCCTTAAGACTATCCCCTTTGTGCCGGTGATGGATTCCTGTTAGATCCCTTCTTACCAATTGAAGTTGATGCAGTGAGCTGCTATCAAAGATGGAAAAACTTCATTGGTCAAATCTCAATGAAACTTTGGCTCCTTTTCACCATTTTCTACACAGAACCCATGCCTGGTTCATGAAAGACTGTGGCCTAGAGTTACCTTGCCGATGGAGAACCTTCAAGTGCACCATCTTGAGTGTCACTAGCTTTTACCTAAAAAATTTCCCCAAAGTATAAGACATTGACTGGCTTTGTAGCTCTTTGAAACGTCAAGGTACGATCTATGAACTTTCGATTGCACACAAGCTCAAAATCAGAGGACTTCATTTTGGGTTTGTGGACTTCCTTGATGTGGAAGATGTCGAGATCATGCTATTTAAGCTCAACCACACTTGGCTTGGTTCATATCGTCTTCAGGAAAACCGTGCCAGGTATCCAAAACCTCCTCATCCTAAAAAGAAGGTGAAATCCAATGGCACTCTAACACGCTGAATTTGCCCTGGTACCGCTGCCTCTTACACTTGGGAAGGTCTCTGCTTCTAGCATGGCACCTACACCTTCTGAGGTGCTATCTTTTAGCTCAAGTATGGAACCAAATTCCTTGCTTGGTCGCAGCTACGTGGCCACACTAGTGCAAAAACAACGCTGGTGTGATCTTCAAATGGCATTGAAATCTGCTCGATAATTGAATGTAGTGGCTAGCCCTTGGAGTGCTATATCAGTTTTATTGTGGGAGGAAAAACCACTGGACCTGTGCAATCTCTTAAGAAATGATAAGGTTTGTCTTGTTAATTGGGTGATGGATATCTCCCTGTGGTCCCCTAAGGAGCCAACTACTAGCCACATCGGTTGGATTCAAGTTTTTGGTTTGCCACTCCAGGCCTGGTCCCTGTCCAATTTATCTGCTATAGACAACAAACTAGGTTCCCTTATCAGTATTGCAGACATAACTCTATCAAAATAGAACTTGGAGGCAGCATACTTAGTGGTCCAAGTTCCTCTGTGCTCTTAGATTGAGTAGAGTATGCAGGTGCTAGTAGATGGTGTTTTCTACTCCTTATATGTTGTGAAAATTGTGAAAACTAAGCTACTTTGGCAAGAGGAGCTAATGTTTCCATTAGACTCTGATTCAATGACCTTTGTTGATCATACTGAAGATAAATCTGAGGAAACTGATGATATATATATATATATATATATCTTTGGACAAGGATGCCTCTTCTCCAGGGGTAAGGTCTGAGTTATTGGAGCCTTCTAAGACTATGTCCTTGTACCAAACAACATCAGTGGGCTTAGTTGAACCACAGGGTCTACCGGTCACAGGGATGCAATCGAATCAACCATGGCATTCAAATAAGATCAGCTGGTGGCATCCATCATTAACTGATATGAGACTCAACCTGAACATTCCATCTCAATAAGTGGTGCCATCTTAGACGTCAAGGAGTACAACCAAGCCTGAGATGGTGATCTACGGGCCAAATTATGTGGATCTGAGATTGGAGGAGGTTTTTGAAACACTAGATACAATAGGGACCTATAGAGAATCTAATGAGGAAGATGAGGAAGCGGTGGAAGACACCCCTATTAAGGATGCTTCAAGTGGTTCAAGGGATGTGGTAGAGGAAACTTTCACATCTTGCATGGTTGCCATGGACATATTTGGTGCTGCTGCCAACAGTAGTAGCAGATTCTCCCTCTAGGGTGGTAATTGATGTAGTGTTTACTGACATCCCAATAACTTTAGAGTTTCCCCCCTTGATCATGTACCTGGTGTTGTACGTATAGTAAGTAGTCCTAAGCATCCGAAGATAGGAAGATCAAGGATCAGTAGTGGCTGTCTTAAACAAGAAGCCAAACAAAAAAAGATGCAGATCGAGCATTGGCATGCAACCTGGCTATCTCGGATAAATGGTTAGGCCAATTGGCAGCTCATTCCATAGTTAGCCCACCTCTGCCCCTGCCTCGAGAAAACTTAGCTGGTAGTCTAAAACAACCAAGAAACGCATTTGATTCTATTATGGCAATTGGTAATCAACTTGGGATTGATTACGGGAATCACCAAGAAGAGTTTCATATTCTTCTGGAGGACATAAATAAAACCTGTCAAGAGGCCTCTAACTGTAATGCTAAAGTGGCATTATCTCCCCCCTTGGGGCTGAGAGTAAATTGTGCTCATGAAAATCGTCACTTACAATGTACGTGGTCTATGGGGACAAGAGACAAAACAATAATTAAAAAATTTAATATTGAAGGAGAAAGTGGGCTTTATGAGCTTGCAAGAAACAAAGCTATCTAGCATAGAGAAAAAACTCTGCTCCTACTTATGGCATGACATGGACTTTGATTGGTGTTTCACAGTTTCATCTGGCCTATTTGGGGGTTTATTATGTATATGGGACAAAAATAAATTTGAAAGAGTAACCATGTTTGGTGGGGAGGGTTTTCTAGGAGTATCTTGCTTCTGGTTTGGTGAACCTAGACAATCTCATATGGTAAATGTTTATGGACCAAGTGACTTAGCCATGAAACAAGTCCAATGTCAACACTCAAATTTTATACTTCCTAATAAACTAGAGAAATGGTGTGTAATGGGGGATTTTGATGCTGTATTTGACCTTAATGAAAGGAAAAGAATGGTTGTCCACAACTATGTGCAGGAGGTGGCTCTTTTTAACTCCTTTATCACAAATCTGGGCCTGTAGAATCTCATAATGGAACGTAGGAAGAATACTTGATATTTGAAATTATTAAAGGCTATGAGCGTTTGGACAGGTTCCTGGTTAGCAGCACATGGATTGACACTGGAGATACATGGACACAAGTGGGACTTGATAAAGAGAGCTCAGACCACTGCCCAGTGAGCTTGTGTTCCAAACTGCAGAACTGGGGTCCCAAGACACTCAAGGTTTTGGATGCTTTGTTGTTGGACAGAGGGTACGCTGATATGGTTGAGCAAGTCTGGCGCAACAAAAGCATAAAAGGATATAAGAGCTATCAGATTGTGATGAAGATCAGGCATTTGAGAGATAACATCAGACAGTGGAACAAGTCTACCCCCAACAAACTTGTCAGATGAGAGATAAACTCTACTCCAAAGTATTAAAATGATTAAGATTGAAGTTGAAGCTAATAACTCAATTATCATAGATCAAAAACTTTTATCTAATCTGCAATCTCAGTTGGACAGTGTTACAAGGAAGGTGGATAACACAATTTATCAAAAATCTTTAATTCATTGGCTCTAGCAGGGAGATGAAAATACAACTTATTTTTACAATAGTCTCAGGAAATTTAGAACTATAAATAGGATAAAAGGTGTTTGGGATGGATCAACATGACTGGACGATCCTGAACTTATCAAAGACTATTTTCTTCACCATTTTAAGGATAGGTTCACAGAAAAATCTCATAACAGACCAAGATTTGGTATCAGGGTAAGGTCACTGGATCAAATTAGTAAAATGCTCCTGCAAAAACCTTTCTCAGAACCTGAAATCTTGACAACAATATCTGACCGTGGGAGTCACAGGAGCCCCAGGCGTGATGGCCTCAATTTGAAATTCATCAAACATTTTCTACATATGGTAAAACCTGAAATCTTGCAACAAATGCATGAGTTTTACAGAAATTGTAAGATAACTAAAGGTAGTAATGCATCACATATCTCCCTGTTAGCTAAGTCTTCTAATCCGATGTATGTCTAATTACTCTGATTGGTACCATGCATAAGATTATTGCTAAAATCCTAGTTAACAGAATTAGGCAGGTCATGGAAAACCTAATTAGCATCACTAAATCAGCCTTCATAAAGGAGAGAAGACTTCTGGACAGTGTCATTGTAGCTAATGAGATTATTGATGAAGTGAAGAAGTTAAAAAAGCAAGCCCTCATCTTCAAGGTTGATTTTGAGAAGGCTTTTGACAAAATAAACTGGAACTACTTGCTGCAAATCATGACAAGCATAAATTTTCCTCCACGTTGGTTGTGGATAAAAGGTTACTTGGAGTATTCTTCAAGCTACATTCTAGTTAACGGGAGTCCTACAAAGGAATTCTACCCCACATGTGGCATTAGATAAGGACATTCACTCTCTCCATTCCTCTTTCTTCTTGCTGCTTAAGGGATCTCTGCCATGATCAACAACGCCACAGATCTGAATCTTTTCACTAGGCTAGATATTGGCAGAAGAAGTGTGCATGTATCTCACCTGTAGTTTGCTGATGACACCATCATTTTTGGCCAAGCAGCGTGGAGGTCTCTGCAAGCCCTTAAAGCTATCCTACCTAATTTTGAATTGGTATCAGGTCTGAAAATTAACTCTAGCAAAAGCAAACTAATTGATGTTAATTTGCAAGCTTAAACCTTGGAGGATATGGTTGCATATCTGAATTGCCAACCAGCTTCAATCCCCTTAAGGTACTTGAGACTTCAAATTGGGGCACGCACAAGAAACCCTACCACTTGGAAACCAACAATTGAAATTCCATAGTGCTCTATCTTCATGAAGCATAAACTATTTTCCTCAGGTGGTAAAATGACTCTCTTGAATGCCATATTAGAAGCATTGCCTTCCCACCATTTTCTTGTTTAAGTGCTCCAAGGAACATCATCAAACGACTGATTCTATACACTGAAGTTTCTTTTGAAGCAGCTCAGTAGAAAAGAAAAAAATGTGTCTGTCCTCATGGAAAAAAATTACCATCACAGTGTCAAATGGAGGACTAGGTGCTCGTTGTATGTCCTCCTTCAATACTGCCATATTGGGTGAATGGGAATTACAGTTACTCAATGATGAACCATCTTCAGGCACTGCAATCTTGAGAGCAAAGTATGGAGGCCGCACTCTCCTTTTCATTGGTGGACTAAGAACACTTCATCCACTGGTGAATAACTCATTTGTAAGTAGGCCCAGAGGAAGAGGATATGCATCAGAATAGTGTCTTAGACTGCAGGAGACTTTGAAATCGACCTGGTTTACAGTGAAAATTCTCTTGCAGATTAGTAATGGTCAGTGTATTAGACTATGGAGAGATACGTGGCTGAAAAATAATATTCTAGCAGTGAGTTATCCATGACTATATAGAAATGAGCAGTGCAATGACATTTGTGTAGGGGATGCTGGCAAATGGGAAACTGGTATATGGACCAGGTGCTGGAGGTAGAGGAGGCAACTTCTGCCCTTTGAACTTCTTGATCTGGCTAATTTAATAGGTGCCTTACAAAATATATCTTAGATACTCAACATGTTTTCTTAGATTCTCACTTAACACTCACCAAGCACATATGGAATAGTTTTGCACCATTTTTTTTTGTATTTTTGCTTGAAAATTAATACAAAATGTAGTGCCCACTAAAGCTACTCTGCAGAGGAGAAGAGTTATTCCAGCTAATCAGGAGACTGCTTGCCTCTTCTGCAGAACAAAAGAGGAGACAGTAACCCATCTATTCGCTGAATGTTCCATCACCAACAAGTTATGGAAGGACATAGCATCTTGGCTAGCACTGACATCCATGATTGTCTCATCCATAGGGGCAACCACATCTACTTTATTGGAGCACTCAAGTTCAGCAACTCAAGGTATTAATGTGTCTGCTTGGAACTCCATATGGTTGTCAATGGTGTGGCCCATTTAGAATGCAAGGAATAGATCTCACTTCATCTCAATAGTGCCTATATCGAACTGCTACTGCATAGTATACAAAGAGAAACATGGATGCGGTTGAGAGCGAAGAGACAACCTAAGCTGTTTCCATACAACTTTGCGGATTGGTTATTACAACCACAAGCATGTTTGTACTTTAAATCATAGTAAAGAAATTTGAATAGCAAACAGGGTTGCTGCAAAGATGTTTAAAGTAAAGTGTTGATACTTGTTGCACTATCCAATGTTGACTTAATATGTTTTGGTATAGATTCGATAAGTATAGCAACAATCTAAAGTCTAGGAGGCTATAAAGTATGCAGGCTGAGGGGTGAACCATTTGTGGTTTACACTAATGACATCTGCAGTCACCAGATTACCTCAAAATCTGGTGCAGCCTGCATAGCTGATGGACTGGACCAATGTTGCTATGCCCCAAATTTGTAACAGAACCAACACTGAAAAACTTTGCATTCGAAATAGTTATTTGAACGTAGAGCTGACACATTTTGCCTTATGTTTTTTTATGTTAGTGAGCAGGAAGCTCCCTAAATCTACTTCCAGGATGCTACTTTCCCAGGACTATCTGGTGGCAATCAGAGAGTGATGAACACATGGACAATTTGCATTACACCATATACCTCTCTATGTTTTATTATGCTATTGTATTATTGCCCTACTTCTTTGTGGTACAGGTTATGGCCTTGCTTCAAAGACATCCAGATCCTTTCACATGGATGTATAGCAGATAGAAACTAGAATTGTGGCATGTCCTAAATTGCAATGCGTAATCTGGATCTTCGGTTGTGTCCAAAAAATGTCTTAAGCATTAAGTGGGCCACAAAGTTCTAGCTAGGACAAGGATACTGTTGACAACATGGTCATGCATTTGTTTTTTACTCTACTTAGTTAGGTTTACTAGTCCATTTTCTTTGTTTGTAATCTGTTAAATGCTACTCGGAGTACTATCCCTTCAATTATTACAAGAATAACTCACCAAACTTAATCGAGTTGCGTACCAATATCCCGACAATTGGAATTGACAATGTGACAATCATGACATTTTGCTTTGATGAAGAGCGGATGATGGCAATGATCTGAAGGCTAATGTTGTTTTTTGATTGATTATGACGCTAGTTGAGCCATGTACGTGATCACCCGTGACTATATCAGAAGGGGGTACGAGGAAAGACAGGATACACAGATCATTCACAAAGTTTATAGCTAGTAGTCACGTAGCTAGTGGTTACAGTTCATTGTTGCAGTTATTCATTGTAGCAGTTTTTGTTTTCACTTTGTATTCTTATTCTTATTCTTCTTATACATACTACTTTTTATTTAATGAAATTTGGCTTAACAAAAAAAAATGTCAATTCTAGAATTCTAAATGCAAAAAAGTGTTTCAAGTAATTGATAAAAATTCATGAGAATAGTTGTGATATAATCCTAAAGTGATGATAACATTAATTAATCTCTCGCATCAGATTCTACATGGTACAATGGAGTTTGTAAATTTTAAGAGTTGATTGTAACATATGAGCTCAATGGGATGTGGCCAGTACCTCTGAATAGGATAAACACTTGATAATTGAGCTCAATTGAAATTGAGAAACAAAAAACCTAAATTGATTCAGAGATCGAGAGGATTAGAGAATGAGAGAATTCAGAAAAACTTATAAATTATTACCTGATTAAGAAGTTGTGTCGTTGTGACCAACTATGAGAATTCAAAGAACGATAGGTGAGTATTTGAGAGAAGAGAATGACGCTTGTTTTCTTTTCTCGTTCAATTTTTATTTTTCAATATATGTTTTGTTAGTGGAGCAAAATGCAAAAAAAAAAAAAATACAGCAGGTTTTGCCTTTTGCTCCGCAAAATTGTCTAAAACAAAAATATCTTCCGAAGCGGAATTGGAGTTTGAATATGCGAAAGTCTGCGGTAACGGAGCGGAATGCAAAAACTCCCGCAACCCACCCCTACATCTTCGGCTCAGGAAGACAAGAAAATAGTATTTTGAGAGTTTTCTTTTCTTGTTCACTGTTGCAGTGAATAGTTTTTTTCACCTTAGTTGGATTCTAAGAATATTTCAAAGGCTCCATTGAGCAAACTGTGTTCCAGAGGTGAAAATGGCGGAGCCCCTGCTCTTCCAGGAAGCTTCTCGCTGTGACGTCTGCAAATGCATCTTCTCTACCTTTCGCCGCCGCTCAATTCTGTGAATTATTATGTTCTTTTAGTTCGGTTCGCTTTGTGCTGATTTTTGCTCATTCACATCTTATTTTCGAAAATTATAGCATTGTATTAGGATAATATTTTACTACCCAGTTTTTGAGTGATTGGTATGGAAGATCGCACTGTCCGCCCTGATAAATTTCTGGTATTCAAGTGTGTAATTGTTGTTTATAAGATTTAGTGTATATTTACAAATGCTTATACTTTTTCCAAAGCAATTTTCAATAGAGAAAATCTAAGAAAATGATTTGTAGAGAATTTGTGTGTGTTTCCAAAAATGGCGGTGCTATAGAAAAATATATAATAATAGTGTTTGTAAATATTTTTAATTGAAAATAACTTTCTTATATTTATATAAGAAAAATTCAGTTATACCCTTTCAAAAAAACCTAACCTACTTATGATTTCCCATCATAAACGTGACCTACTTATGATTTCCCCTTCAAAAAAATTAGATACGGCAGTAAAACCAGATGGAGATTATGGAAACAAAAGCAGTAACTCATCGAATATCCACCTCAAGTGATGCGTTCGCTTCAGGAGAAGAACCAGATGATATTTGATGAATTGAATAAAATGACAATAAAGAACCAAATTCCTCACGATGGTTAACAAGGCGATGCGATAATGGTTTTCGTGAAAAGGAAGAAAAAAAATCTGAAGAATGAAAAGTGAATGGTAGTTTCAGATGATGAGAGTGTTTATTAGAACAAAAATATCTTTAATATGTATTTCACCTCTTGCAAAAATGTAATCGTCTACTTTTCCACCTTCAAAGCACCTATTTTACTTGGTTTTAGATTATGGGTTTAATTGATTTTCCAACCGCCAAAGTAAAAATAAAAGCAAATTTTACAAATACTTAAAAAATAAAAAAAATATGATTGAGTCACAGAAAAATTGCTTGTAAGAAATGATGAGTGTTATAGATATAGTATAGATATAGTGATTGACGGTTTTATATAGGTAAATCTTTTGTAACTGGTCCCTACCTCTATATAAAGAGGCACTACAGAGAGAATAAGACTTACGTTCTTCACAATCAGTCTAATATTCTTTCGTTTACTTTTCTGCAGATTTCTTAGTTTACAACACGTTATCAGCACGAACTTGCTCATCTCCACGAATTTGTTTCTTTCCAACGAATTGCTCTTCTCCAGGTTCTTCTTTACCTACTGTAAAGCGTATCTACGTTATTATACTTATTATATTGTAGATATGCATGATCAATTCAAGATGTTAGAATTGATATCAGAAAACAT
>JAOWBN010128094.1:0-19125 GCA_028565015.1 Pinguicula moranensis
AAATGTAAAGACTAAACTGAAAATACAATTAAATAGCTAACTAATCAGGACTCGATCAACTCTTTCAAACTTTGTCTCTGCTTCCCACCTTCGCACTTGAATCCTTGTTTCCACGTGCGGTCCTTGTTTGTTTCTTGCCCCAACCTGTGACATGAAGGGTAAGTGTAAGCATACCCTTTCAGATTTCTAATGTGTAGCCCATTTTGTTCAAGTCTGATTTTTCGTCTTCATCTTCGCTCTCTCTGTCCCACTAGGTGTTTAATACTTATTCGTTTTCTAGTTTTTGGGTTATGCTTCTTTTTATTATTTCTTGACAACTATTCTGGTTTTGTGAATCGCTGTTTTTTTGGTGTCTCACTGGGTGTTTTATGTCAAAGAACTAAAAGAACAAGTTATATGCACCTTCATTCTGGAAATTGCCACTCATCTTTTGAATTGCCATTCTGTTCTCTGTGCAATGAAGAGATTGTGTATGCAGATAACTAGTCATCTTTTGAAAATGACATCTTATGCACCTTCATTTATGTTTTTTTTGCTTTCCACAAATATTCTTCCATTAAGAATTGCTCACTTGGTATTATATGGTGAAGTGATTTAGTGCAATGGAGGAAGAACATTATGTTTATTCATTTTCTAGTATGGGTTCTAGCAAGTTCTGAGTGTTATTATGAGTTTCTATTGATGGATCTGCAAACATTGGTGTGGATTATGACCATATGTTGAAGGCAAGTAATTAAGCGCGTGTAATCAAATTATAATGGTGATATGCGTTACTGTTATAGAATACCTAGACTCACAACAGTAGTAGTTTAGGTTACAAGTTCTGTCATTTGGGAATTGGAACTCTTATTTTAAGTTCACGGTTGTTCTTTATTAGAAGTAGTAGTTTAGTTTAGGAAGTCCAGTATTACCATTAGTAATTTATAGGTGTGCCTATTTGTTTCTCTTCTAATATTATATGGTATGTTACCTCTGCTAAAACCTATTTTATTGTTGCTTTCTTATTAACAATTTTCTGAATGGAAACTGGAGAAACCAAAAATAAGGAGGAGTCGGCAAAAAAAGTTGAGTCATTCGATTTATTGTCCCTGTTGGAGTACCTCCCTGAAGTAAAAGATCCTAAAGTGTCGAAAACTACTGAAGGGCCACTCAACGGTAAAAGAGACATCAACTAATGTGAGTATTGGAAGCTATTCTGATTTTTTACTTTGTTTTCTTCAGTTATGTGTGCATGTTCTTGACATGTTCCAATGGTATTCCATCTCAGGCTGAAAGAGGGAAATCGTTTGAAGGCAATTATTAACCATCCAATATTTCAATCAGATCCTCTGGGCGCCATCTATCAACACTTGCTGAATACACAACCTCCAACAGATGAAAAACCAAAGAGAAGAGATGGTAAAACTAGAAAGAACAAGTTAAGAAAGAAGAAACCCGGGACCAAAGAGGCAATGGAGATTTAATTTGTCGGTTGGTTGCCCTTGTGAGTGTCATTTAGCATGTAATAATGCAGTCAGAATGGTTGGATTTTGGGCAAAAGAACGTGATCATGAGCATAATTGTATCATATACCCTCTTGAAGGATTGAACATATTGTAAACCACAACATTTGTGATAGCAAATCTCAAAAGCAATTCATGGATTTCTTCTTAGTCATAGCCTCAACATAACCACATTAACAAGGCAAGCAATCAAAAACAATCCAAGTTTGACTGTATCACAAGAGAAACTGTGAACAATGCAATGAAACAGTATAGCATATCACAGACTAGGTGCCACCTAACTCTAAATGGAAGAAAAAGAGGATCAAAATCACCATAAATTTATGGATGCTCATCTTCTTTTGTCAAGTCTTCTTGTTTTATTTGGTCATTCATTCCGTCTGAAAAAAAAAATTCTATATGAGATATAGCTAAACGGAGGAGACTATAACAGAATATCATATCATACCTCCATTACTGATGATGTTTTTTGTACGGTCTTTATTTTGAGGACAATTATGTTTGTCGTGTCTCAAAACTTGAAGGAACACTTACACTGTCTTTTTTTGTTTTCGAGGTTTAACTCAAGACCACTTTTTATTCTAATAGAGTTGGAATCATGAGCAAATCCTTTTTCCTCTACCGCTTTCACCTCATTCTTCCTTCTTTTTGTTTGTGAAATATTTGGATCGTGAAGCATTATTTGAGGTAATTAGCTTGAATTAAAGGATTCTGGCTTGTCAGGAATTGGGGTAGGAACCTCGACAGAATCTTCAAAAGAACTCAGCATAAATCCCACTTTTTTTTATAATTCATTCAAACCCTCCATGACAACGAGGTATGCCTGTTTTGATGGGACTGCTAAACAAACCAATTTAGTTGACACCTGACAAATGTGGTTAAATCTCAAGGCCTCAGCATGCTCACCATCATAATCCCTCAATGGTTCTGTCAAATCCATTCCCCTATATTTATTGGCCTCTTTCCTCCATCTCGCGAGAATGAAGTATTCTGGTATCTTATTGACATCAAACCGCACAAGCACCTTCATAATATGCCTACATATCAAGCCAGTGAACTCAAAATATTGGCATCCACAAGTGCCAACAAGAGTGTCCATGTTCAACTTCACAACAAATTGATGATGGTAACCATCGGCTCTATTCAGGACTAAGAATGAGCGAGGATCATTGTCGCAATCCAATTCTTCAGCTTTATACATGAATACTGCATCCCATTCCTCTTTGAATTTCTTAAAAAATGTTCTCGTATATATTTCTGCCGCATGACTCAATAGAAACTCACCCTGATTAACAAGACGATTTTTGTATTCAGATTCAATCCTCATCACTCTCTCTTTCCACTATCCTTTTCAGTGCCTGCTCGTATTTCAGGACAAACTCCTTAAGAGTTGTCGTTGATGAGACGAAGTCATCAAAGAATGCGTTTATTCCTTCACTACGACCAATCGTATTCATCCCGACATAAAATATACTTCGATTGTATACCGAAAACCATCCCCTCATATGGTTTTTCTAGAGTTCTCGTTGATATCAATCCAGTAGAGTTCAATTCAACACCTTGAACAACATGGTGTGGATCTTTCTTTGCCAAATTTACTGCAAAAGTAAATAATATTTATAAAATAAAGTAAACCGACTACAAAGGCAAATAATAGAATCAAATAACGTACAATAAACTAACTGCAAAGGCAAATAATAGAATCAAATAACATACAGTAACCTAACTGCAAATAAAAATGCATTTTCAAATAACATGCATGTCATGATGGGTGTTCCACTCAATGGATCAGAACAACCAGAAGATGTCATGTCCCAAATTGCTAAAACAACCCCATGAATAAAAAAGAAACATAAATTACATTTAGGTAGGGGTGGGCAAACGGGATTCCGGCCTCGGAAAAATCCGAGGCCCGAATAGTCCCAAGTCCTGATTTTTCATGAAAAATCGGGACATCGGGTTGGGTTCGGGACTAAGATTTTAGTCCTGAAAAAAGTTCGGGTCAGAATTGGGACGAGGAAGATGGAAAAAAAATTCTGGTTGGGATCGGGCTTCGGGAAAACCTGTCCCAATTCATAATAAAAATTAAAAAATAATTAAGAAATACTAAAAAATATTAAAATTTAAAAAAAAAATAAAAAGTTCGGGCCTCGGGAAAACCCAAGGCCCGAAGTCCCGAGGTCGGGTCTCGGGACCGAAAAAGTTCAGGACGGGATCGGGATTTAGGGATACCCGATCCCGAATCCCGATTGTCCACCCCTACATTTAGGATCATAGGTGCATAAGATGCCGTTTTCAAAAGGTGACTAGTTATCTTAACACTCCCATATGATCATAATCCACACCCACATTTAAAAACTCATCAATAGAAACTCGTAATAACACTCAGAACTTGCTAGAACCCATACTAGAAAATGAATAACATAAAAATCCTACTGTCCAGATAGAATGTTGTATGAAATGGTGCAGAAAGAGGTTATAACACTACGAAATTCATACCATGAGAATACTTCTATCATTATCCAATTTGGGAATATTTCTATCATGATCCAATTGTAAAAATTTGCACAGAGAACACAATGGCAATTCAGGAAAAAGATGAGTGGCAATTCACAGAATGGGAATTCTCTATCAGACTTGAACAAAATGGAATTCTCTATCAGACTTGAACAAAATGGAAATTCTCTATCAAACACCTAGTGGGACAGAGAGAACGAAGATGAAGACGAAAAATCAGACTTGAACAAAAGGGGCTACACATTAGAAATCTGAAAGGGTATGCTACACTTACCCTTCATGTTTTTACCACCGTAGAAATCTGAAAATTCTACCAGAATCTCGCAGAAATTGGTGAGTGTCACACGAAAATCGCGGGAATTGGGACAGCAAGGGTTTGAAGTCCGGACGGCCAGAATCTCACAGAAATTAGGGGCGGCAGAATTGAATCTCTTGAACTCGGACAGCTGCTCTTGATGTCCGGTCGGCGTTGTGGCTGGTTGGATGGCGTCGTGGCTTGTTGCTGTGGAAGAGCAGATCGGCGTTTTGTTTTCTGTGACAATGGGGATCGACGAGAGATATATGTTTTTAGAGAATATTTTTATTCAGTTGAATCCTGTTCGTGGATCTAGTAGCAAATCGATGGACAGAATTATGTGTGTAAAAGTGGGTTAAATTTTAGGGGAGGGGATCTACTATATATAAACAATTTGTTAGGGAGTACATATTCTGGTGCAGTTCACCGTATGTAGCATGATTTCTATTTCTTAGCATGCAATTGAATTATCATGTATCAATGATAGGAACCAGAATTGGGCGTTCTCTCCTAGTGGAAGATGGTGCGCTGCCATGGATCGTACAAAATGCCAACAATGAAGCATCACCAATCAGACTCCATGTTGAGCTTGCACTCTGCCACCTGGCACATCATGGTAAAATATATATTTGCCTATACATATTTGAATAATGTATTTAAGATTTCACTTATTTTTCTTGCTTTGTGATCCTTTTCTAACCAATGCCAATATTCTTTTCCACATTCTTTTTCAGAGGCCAATGCAAAATATTTGATTAGTGGAGGAGCTATATGGGAACTGGTTCGTATTTCTCGGGATGATATAAAGGCTCTTGCTCGTCGAACTTTGACATCAAGTTCTGTATTCCAAGCTGAAATGCGAAGATTAAGAATAGAGGTGTAAATGCTGATTAACTTCATTTAGTTTTGATCTTATATAATATTTATCACCGGGCCTTCTAACCAGTCAAAGCAAAGCTCTTAGAATGCCTTCCACAACCCCTAAAAGCTCCACACGAAATACGACTATTAGCATTATTGCTCGAAAAGAAGAATGCGGTTTGCTGAACCATCGATTCGCCCATCTTCCAGGTGAGTGACCGGCATTGTTTCTGCCTGTTATCATCTTAACTTTTATTAGATAAGTAGTATACCATCTCAGTCTTCTGCTGGCAATACCTCTATGTCGTTGCCTGTTGCTTGAGCTTCAATTTTGTGTAGTTAAGATTGTTAATTTGAGAGTCGCGCCTCCCATTGGTTGCCCCGCACCCGCCCGACCCTCGCGTGAGCGAGTGCGATAGGCGATCGACGCTCGGCAGTCGCTCTACCGACGCTCGGCTCTAGCTCGCACGTCGCTCGGCCTCTCGGTCGGTCGGGACCAACGGTGCGTCCCGGTCGGCACGCCGGTTTTCCAATCGACGCTCGGCAGTCACTCGACCGACGCTCGGCTCTAGCTCGCACGTCGCTCGGCTCTAGCTCGCACGTCGCTCGGCCTCTCAGTCGACTGCGAGCTTTTTAACTGCAACAACTTAAATATGCGCTATTGGAGCTGCTGAGTTCTCCTATGATATTCCTTTTTATGTGATAAATTTGAAATTGTCTCTGTTTGTATTTTTTACCCTAGCGAACTTGCATGAGAACTGATATAGCGCAAGAATTGTAAGCGCAAGAAACACAAGAAAGGTGGGGCCCATGTGAATGGACAGTTGGGATTGGTGTTTAACACGTGGGTATTGATGTTAAACACCTGGGCCTCACCTTTCTTATATTTCTTGCGCCTATAATTCTTGCGCTATATCATTTTCTCAACTTGCATCGACTTCTATAGCATCCGGGAACCTCAGATATAAATTTAATTTAGCATTACTATACCTATCAAAAATGAAATGAAGCGTTAATGTGTCTAAAAAAGAACTAAATGAAAGGGCTGTTACGCGATAAAATGTTTTGCCAACATCCTATTTTTTGGGGGTGTGGGGTGGGGTGGGGTAATTACGTTGTATTAAATCTGGCCAATGACCAGTCAAAAAAAAGGAAACAATCAAAGGCTCTCCATCCTTGTTACATCGGGAATTTTGGAGCTTACCTCACAAATCTAAGCAGGATTAAGTTACAGTATATCTGCTGAATTCATATGAAAAATGAGGGGGCACCAGTGCCTTGGCATCCGAATTCAATCAGAAATAGTTGTCCCCCTGAATGGTTCGTTGTATGCAAATATCCAACACCATGAAAGTACCATAATCCAGTCCACCGCATATTCCTGTCCAGAAGTTATGTCGAAACGAACAGCGTTTCTCTCCTTCCAAATTGTCCACACTGTCGCATTCCAGATAGCTTTCCAAGTGTCTTCACCTGTCTTTCCTTGTAAGAGTCCCATATGCATAGTGAAGTGCCTTCTGATATTGTTGTGGCCAACATATAAAAGGCCAAGCCACTTATACACAGATGACCAAATACCATAGGTGTTGCCACAAGTTAAGAAGAGGTGAGAGATTGTTTCCTCTGATAAACCGCAGAAAATGCACATTTTCTCTGGCAGGTTAATGTGAACTCCTCTTTTGACCAGATTGTCGATTGATGGAACTCGCATCTGCAACAGTCTCCATGCAAAATTTTGTGCTCGCTTAGGCGGATACTTACTCCAGATTCTGGCGATTTGCATGTCTGACCTCTCTGGTTGGCTGTTAGCATTTAGCAGTATCTCATAGATTGAAGAAACCATGAACCTTCCTGCCGAATGCCCTGGCCAGTGCCATTTATCAAGTACTTGTGATTATATAATAGATGTTGGCAAGAGAGACAAGAGTTCTTCAAATAAGGTTATCTCAGATGCTCTTAGGGGACGCCTGAAACTGAATGCCGCTTGTAGGTCCTATGATCCTTGAGAGAACATTTCTGCCAAGGTGTAGTGCTTCTGAGTGCTCAATCGGTACAGTTTCTGGAATTTAGTTGCCAGACGGCCTCCTCCTATCCAATCATAATTCCAAAATAGAGTTTTATCTCCAGCCCCCCTGTTTATAGATATCCTTCTGTTAAACCTCTAATCTGTGGATGTTTTCCATATGTCTGACCAACAGCTGGATACTGCACCTAGCATGGTGATAAGATTCCAGTCACTCGGATGATCATGTGAATGGAAATACTTTGATTTGATAACTTTGCTCCATAGACTGTCTGATTCGTTTCTGAATCTCCACAACCATTTAGAAATTAGGGCCTTATTCATAGTCATCACATCCTTAAGACCGATACCTCCATGTATTTTCCTCCTACAGAGATCATGCCAGCAGATCCAGTGAATTGGTCTGTTGGACGTGCTTTTTTGTTTCCAAATAAAGGTACTGATCAGTCGTTTGATTGCTCGAATAACCTGCTTTGGAGCCTGGAATACAGAGAGATAATAGGTAGGTAAGCTTGACAGGACAGATTTTGCTAGAGTCATCCTACCTGCTAGTGCTAGGAATTTGTTGTCCCACTTCATGATCCTTTGTTTAATCACATCTAGCACTGACTCCCACATCCTTGTCCTCCTTGGGTTATCTCCAATAGGAAGACCAAGGTATATAAATGGAAGTGAATCAGTTTTGCATTGCAGAGTGGTAGCAAAACGCTACATATTGATCTGCTGAACATGCATTCCAAACAGTTTGCTCTTAGAAAAAGTGATGGAGAGGCCTAAAATTAACTCAAAGATGTGTAGTACTCCTTTCATAGCTGAGATATTAGCTTGATTTCCTTTCGTTATGATCACTGTATCGTCTGCGTATTGCAAATGCGAAACAGTCATTCCTCCTACCTTGATTCCTGAAATTTTTCCCAGAGACACAGCTTTCTTCATCAAAATGTTAAGCCCTTCTCCTACAATCAAAAAGAGAAATGGAGATAGAGGATCTCCTTGTCTCAATCCACGGTTCATGTTGAACTCCCCCGCGCTACTTCCGTTTACTAGGACAGTCGCAGATGGAGAGGATACACACTCCATTATCCACTCGATCCATTTTTGAAAAAAATCCAATTTGTGAAGCATTGCTTTTAGAAACCTCCAGAAAACTGAATCATATGCTTTGGAGAAGTCTATTTTGAACAGAACTGCTGGATTTTTGGACAGTTTCATTGAGTGTATTACTTCATTAACTATTAACACTCCGTCCGTGATTTGGCGCCCCTGCAAGTAAGCAGATTGATTTTCTGAGAGGACTCTGTTCAGTACCTTCTTCAATCTGCTTGCGAATAATTTTGACAGAATCTTGTATGCACAGCCGATCAAGGAAATGGGTCTGAAATGTTGTATCTGCACCGGGCAGGATATCTTGGGGATCAGGGTGATAAATGTTGAGCAAAGTCCCTTGTGTAAGTAATCATCTCTATGAAAGTTTTGGATGAAGGCTACAAAGTCTCGTTTCAGCACAGTCCAGTGTTTATGGATGAAATGGAAGTTGAAACCGTCCGATCCCGGACTTTTATTCGGCACACAGCTCCACACTACCTCTTGAATTTCATCCTCAGAGAAGGGGGAGGTGAGGAACTCATTGTCCTCTGCTGATATAGTGGCTTCCGACTGAGCTTGCAGGGTTGAACAATCCCATTCTTCAGCTGCATAGTGAGCTGAGAACTGTCTGGTGATTTCATTTTTCATTGCAACTACATCCTCTATCCATGTACCATTCACGTTGATTCCTCTAATACCATTCAATCTCCTGTTTGCCTTTACCTTAGCATGAAAGTACGTGGTATTGCAGTCTCCTTCCTTAATCCATTTAGAGCGTGATTTCTGATAGAGTAAGGATCCTTTTTGCAGTAGTAGATGTTGCAGTCTATGCCAGACCTCCATTCTGTTTACTTTTTCATCAGCAGTAGGATTCTGGTCTCTCTTACTTTGTCAAACTCACTCAACTGGTATGTTAATTGTTGAGTTTTTTGATCCGCCTGACCAAAGCTCTGCTTGTTCCATACACTTAACTTTTTGCGCATCCATCTAAGCTTTTCATATAGTATAGCTCCATGCTGCCTTGAAACCTTTAAGCTGCTCCATTCCCTTTTCACTAGCTCTACAAAACCTTCCACCATCTCCCAACAGTTGAGATTTCTCACAGCTTTAGGGCCCCAGTTGATATCCTCCAATTTGAGAAGTACCGGTCTATGATCAAATGTAGCTCTTTCCAGCCCAATTTGAAAGATGTTTGGCCACTGCTCTAGCCAAGAGTCTGATAGCAAGAACCTATCCAATCTGCTGCAGCAGGCACCACCTCGTGAGATGCATGTATACCTATATCTCTGCATTGCAATGTCTTTCAATCCTGTCTGTTCAATGAATAGTTCAAATTCTCTCATTTCTGCCACGTTCATGTTACCTTCACTGCGACGCTCCCGCAATGCACCATCTTGCCGTAGGATCCAATGAGACCATGTTCTTTAAGGATGACCACAGCCTCCTCTTGAAACTAATGAAACATTTGGAGTAGATATTTAGTAACTTGATCTAACCTCATTTTCCCCCACCTTCCTTCGATGCCTAGAATACCATCTTCAGTCCACCAGCTTTCTTTTCTGAATGTCTCTTGCTGCCAGATACATAGCAGTCCCCCTGCACTACCTTTAGCTTTTTTGTAACACCAATCAAAATGTTCATTAGGCCACAATTGTTTGCAGAGCTGTCTGTCCACATCTTCTATTTTTGTTTCCTGTAGACACACGAGATCAACCTTCTCCTTACAGATAAGCTCCTTCAGTTCCACCTTTTTACTCGGCAGTCTCAGGCCTCTGATGTTATATGAGATAATCCTCATTGGTTTGATTCCGCTTGCAACCTGCCTTCCTGATTTTCCGAATTAGCATTCTGAATGTTGTTTCTCTCTTCCATGTAATCCAGCCTTCTGATTAAGTCTGCTTTCGAGGTATTTGGAATAATCTCTAACTCTAGTGCAAGATTGTATATGCCTTCAGAGTTTGTTCCTACATTCTTCGTTCTGCTAGTTTCTCTCCCATCTCCATTCGAGCAACGCAAAGATTCTTGAATTCTCCTGGAGTGTTCTCTCAGTTTCGAGTCTGATTCGACATTACTTCTCACTAGCAACTGTTTGTCTAAATCCAGAGGTATCGGAGTCTGTAGCAGCAGCATACTAAGTCAAGAAGGATCTGGGACTTGTATGGGATTCTCAGACTCACTTGTAGCTAGATCGTTTATTGGGTTGATCGAGCTGGGTTGTTCCAGATTTTTAATTTTGTTGATCTCTATGCTGGCAACGGGTGAGTTGGAGAAGGGCCTTAGGCTCGCTAAGGTGTATTGACTTGCTAGGAGTGCAGTAAACTGGCCCATTAAAGGAGTGACCTTTGTTGATTCGGTCACCACATCAATTCCCACTGAGATAGCCGCCACTTCCGACAAAACTGCTGATGTGTCACGAATTACCTGAGTACTTTCTGTACAATCTTCGGACAAGGATGTTCCAACAGCAACCTTCTCAGAAATTAGGTCAACCTTCACCAAATTGCCTTCTGTCATACTGTTCTTTTCGTGTAAAGCTTCATATTGACTTTCCACTTGGGGTGGATTGTCTTATCCCAAGCGACTGCAAGAATCATCAATAGATTTCCTTCTGTCCTTTGAAATTTTTGGCGGCAAACTTCATGCCTCATACTTCCCCTCCATCGGCGATTTCCCATTGGTTCTCCGATCAGCCTCCGGTCACCGGGATGTTGATCCCTCTTCAAATGTTTCCTGTGTACTGGAAACAGTTGTACCTCCTGTTATACCTTTGTCTTTCCAAGTCTTTAGCGCCGGCCACTCTTTGTCGAAACTCTTGTTAAGCTGCTCCTTTCTCTGCCATACGCTTCCCAATGGCCTCTTGGTCCAGGACTGAAAGTAGTGATTTTGTTCTTCAATCACATGTATGCAGAATTTCTCTTCCTCATTGACTATTTCAATTGTCTGATTGATTGGTGAATTGGAGCTAGTGAGGACCTGTACCCTGCCGTACTGCATTTCCAGTTGATTCACTGTATTCTCATCTACAACCACAAGTGTGCGTATCTTCGATCCAATTTCGGCAAAGAAACCTTCATACCAATAGTGGAGTGGAGTTCCTCTGACTTGAATCCATACAGGGCGCGCAAGCTTCCCATTAACAATCCTCCACAACCGCAGTGAGTGAAGACATAGATTCACAGAGGTTTCACTATCATTTAGCAATCTTGATTGGTCCTCTGCAGACTGCAGTTTCACTAGAACTTCTCCTCCCTCTAATCGAACTGTGGATCCCCCTTCATATACAGCCTCCTTCAATATTCTATTCAGAGTGCCAATATCTAAGATTGGGGCAGGAGATCCTACTAGGCATTTTGAAAGCCAGGAGGTGGCTTGTGGGTCAGGTTTGAATTGTACAGATAGTACATTCGCAGGTGCTTCCTTTTGTGTGTGACCCATTTTATTGCTTATCAACATTGCATCACTTCATGAGACAGTGCTACTAGGAGTTCTGGCCTCACTCACTTTGATCTGTGATGAGCCCACCCAAATTCCATTGAGTCTCTCCATTAGGTCAGGTTTCACATAATGTTTAAAGAAGCGTACGAAACCAAAATTGATACCTTCTTGCTTTGGCACATGGATGTCGCTAACGTGACCGTAAGCTGAGAAGACATTCCACGTCTTCTTTCTTCCGGGACAGAGGAAAATTAGTAAAATGGAATGAGCTGGATTCCGCTCTCAGCTTCTTGATGTAGTTCGGTAATATTTTCCTGTTTTGAATGATTTGATCATTTCCTTGAGTACCTTTGTTTTTTAGTCTCGCTTTTCCAGTGACAGTTTCCCAACCTTCCTGGTCTATCTGCGGCCTGGAAGGACTCCCTGGTTCTAGACCACGCTTTGGAGATGATACACCACCACCTTCTGGAACTGCCGACGATGACGCCATGATCACAACGCCAGCGTTGTCAGACAGAGATGAGCTGAATCTCTGCTAATACTGATCCTCCAACCAAGATCAAACCACGTCCACCAATGTTTACCCTACTGCCGAGTGCACCCTGACAGTATAAAAAGGCAACACTGATGCTGATCCGGCGAAGAGGAAGTTCTGCTACAGAATATAATATAGGGCATCAATAATTTTTTGCCCAAAAATAGGAGTTCAATCGCTCCCCCAACCAAGATCGAGCCTCCACCGGAATATACCCTACCGCCGAGCACACCCGTACGGTATAAAAAAGGCAGCTCTGACGAGTGTCCGACGAAGAGGAGGGTTACAGGGATACAGGACCAGTGAGCATTTCAGACTGTACAGAGAGCATTTTTCATACTTTTTACTGTAGGTGATAAAGTCAACATCCTATTTTGGCAATAATAGTATGTAGAAGTAGAAATAGTAGGCGGATTAAGCGAAACCTAATGGTCCTCATAAAACGTGGCCCACTAACAAGCAACTTCCGAGATAAGGATAGCAATGCAGTGCTCCATTTCAAATCCCATTCGAGTTTGGTTCTAAACAAGGAAGGTAAGGAGATTTGGGAGGCTCTTTGGCATTGCCTGGTTTGACATATATGGAGTCTTTGCTATGATATCCATTTCCGGAATGAAGATACGCCCTCGAATAAGGTCGTGGAGTGGATCAAACTATATGGTATTGGATAACCTCTTTTGGAGTAGTTTACTCGACACTTGTAATTTAATGACTGGTTTAGATATCCGCAACTCTATAAGAGCAAAGGGATCTATTTTTTGTAAACTCCCCCTCTTTTTTTTGTAAGTACTTAGCCGCTCATTTGAGCATTTAATGAAAAACACTTCAACAACCAAAACAATTAGGGGTGGGCAATCGAGATTCGGGATCGGGTATGCCCGAATCCCGATCCTGACCCGAACTTTGTTCGGGACTGGTTTTCCAGTCCCAATCCCATCCCGAGGCCTGCAGTCCCGAAATGTTTTGGGACTGGGGGCCTCGGGTCGGGATCAGGTTGTCCCGAGGCTCGAAATTATAACACAAATATGTAAATATATTAATCTTGTTCATACAACAAAAGAATGCACAGGTAATATCGAGGACGAGGAGACTAAAACAACCTCCAGATCCCAAAGTAACATGATAACGCTGGAAATGTGGGGAAAACTTTGTAATTATATAGATGGCTCATGGCTTCATATGATCATATCATATGCATGTGATACTTCAAGAATTCTGCAGTCATGCACCAATTCAAGTTTCTTATATGTATCAAAAAGATATTTCTTGTACATCTTGATGGACCATAGACACAGAAGACATTCAGAGGGTCACACATAATTAATGTAGTGAACAAGGCTGAATTATTAATGTTCGTCGGAATGAATTGCCATGCGTTTTTAAAGATGCAAAATAATGAAGATGCTACCGTATACGGAACCGTGGAAACCATTCAATACTTATGATCTTTTGTCAAAATTTTGAAAGATTACATCGCATAAAAATATTCAAAATTCAAAGTTATTACCAAATCCCAAGTTCCAATCTAGGTATCCATTATTCACGAGTCACTGAGTGTTAGCCAGGATGTTCGAAATCGAAGTTTAGGAACTAGGAATACCTCACGAGTGTTACACAGGATGTTCGAAGTGTACTCTGTGTCTCTGTCGCCAAGCGCCGTCACCGAGGAGGAAAGCCGAAAATCGTACTGGAAAGCGATTTAGCCTACTGGTTAATCGTGAAAGATTGGAAAGCGAAGAATACTGAAAATCGCCAAATCGAATCGCCTACTGGAAATTGATTTCGACTATTCGTGATTCGTGAAGATCGGGATTTGGCGATTGAAGGGCTGAAATCGCCAAATCGCATACTGGAAGGAAAGATTGAAACGCCGAAGGCGTTAGGCGTGTTATCAGAATTCACTCAATTCAGAGTTATCTTAACTAAATCTAAACTTTGATCAAGATTCGGGTTTGTCCCGAAGTTTACGGGACAAACCCGATCCCGACCCGATAAAATTTTGGGACTGATTTATCAATCCTGAACTCGACCCGATGTCCCGATTTTCCTTGAAAAATCGAGACTCGGGACTCGGAACTCGGGCCTAATCGGGACTCGGATTTTCCCGAATCCCGAATCCCGTTTGTCCACCCCTAAAAACAATTGTTATATCTAATATGCATGTAGCACGTTTTCTAGTACTTGTTCTCATCTACAAATTTTATTTTTCTATTGAAAAGGAAAAATACTTCATGATACTAATCTCGAGTGGGTAAATGAACATATTGTATTGTAAAAATAAATATATAGCATTTATGATCAACCAAAAATAAAGCAATAACACGACCAATACTATTCTATTGTCCTCAAGCAATTTACACGAGCGCATAAATAATTGTATGTAGTTAAATCAATTCTCTGAACTCAATCAACTATTAGAAAAAATAATTCAAGAGTAATATCAGCCGGTGAACTGCTTATAATGATGAATGTAGCCTTAATCCGTGGAAACATCCCAATACATTGTCAAATAAGTTCAATACTTAAAAGCTTCCGACCAAATAATTTGACTCAATATTAAGAAAACTCATAATCTTTCTCAAAGCTCATATCTTCAACTGCAACCTTTCAGATACAAGTGCAAACAGTTTGTGACCTAGAAAAGGAGAAACAACAAACAGCCATGGCCCATGTATCTGTCAATGCAAACTTCATTAGTCCTAAACTAAAATTAATTGAGTATGTCTTGGAAACCCTATTCATAAGAACCTTGAAGCAAGAAGATGCTACTCTCTATGCATCATGACTTACTTCGACTTAGAACCCAAATATAAGATGATGAAAAAAACTCTTTCGCTACGTATGTAAGATAATGCCTTGTGGAGCAACAAAAAATTCGCTGGGCATGGTGAAAGCATTAGTTGTGCCTCGAAAAGGAACTAAGTTCAGAGCCGTGTGCACGTGTACCACAAAACCCAAGATTCAAAAAATCCAGAATCAAAAAATGTTGCAATAAATCAAATCACTGTGAAGCCCATGCCTTTATCATTAAAACCCCACACCCCAACTATTTTGTGCATGCAACCGACCAGACTCTTGGAGTCGGTTAGTTTCATCTCTGAAGCTTTCTTTAAGGGGAAGAATGTGAATGGAAATGGATTATTTTATGTGAAGAGGAATTTTGGATGCACTGCTAAAACGGGAAAATTCAACTACACCTTAAAATCGAACCTCTTCTTTCTTCAGCAACAAGTTAAAACATGGATTGAATATCCGATTGTCTGGACTGGAGACAGAAACTTTATGCAGAAGCAATTCTCATAGCATGAAAAAAAAAATCACCAGGGATTCATGAATTTTGTACATGTACCAAACACAACACAGGCTGATAATTAATAATAACCGGATGATAACACGAAGTAAAAACTAGTAAAGATCTTAGAAGTGACATCTCCAGAAGAAGAAGAAGAAGAAGAAGAAGAAGAAGAAGAAGAAGAAGAAGAAGAAGAAGAATATCATTAATGCAAAATGTTTCAAGTGAAATCATGCTTTGAGAAGTGAGAATTAACCCGGAAGGACTTGCTCTTGTGGTAATCCAAATATTTTGAAGAATTTGTTCCATTCCATCAAGGTGGGTAGGTATCGAGCTCTTGTTAATCAGAAGGGAGGCCTTGACCCCCCGCCCCAGTACGCCTCCGCGGGCAACTGGCATGAATTCATCAGGTTTTGGGGAATGCCTTGGAACAGATTTGTGTTGGGATCATTATTCATCAGATGTTGCTGCCCGACCATCCCGTGAGATCCCAGCCCCCCGTCGCCACCCCCCGCCGCCGCCGCCGCTTGCGAATCTTCCTCCTCCAGCGGCAGGCGCTCGTACGCCGCATTCCCGAAAGACGCCGCCATAATCACCACCGGTCCCGAAGCCATCAGCGGCCCCACCACAGTCCCCCCCATCACCTGCCCCTGCCCGCCGGCCAAATATATTGTCAGCGCCGACGCTGCCGGAGACGCAGGCGGTGGGAGGAACGATCCGGAGAGCGACAGGATCTCGAATCTTCCGTGAAGTGTCACGACGGCCCCTGGCGAAGCCGGCTGACGTAGCGTGACGTTCGCGACGGTCCCCGTCCCGCTGAGTACGCACACGCCCCTCTGTCGGCGCGTGGCGAAAGTGGATATGCTCTCCTGAACGTCGCATCCGCCGGCGACTTCCATGACGTGGGATCTGAGCGCGTTTGCGCTGTCGCGCGTGATGATGATGGGCGGTTTGGGCTTGTTCTTGGATCCGGCGGGTCGCCCCCTCGGGCGGCGCGTGACCTCTCCGTGATCGAGTTGACCTGCCGCGACTAGCTCCTTGCCGTTTCCGTCGGATGTAGGGGTGGAGACGGTGGCTGAAGTGACGGTGGAAAGTCCTCCGTAGTTGTCTTCTCTGTCCCGCTTGAAGTTCCGATTGGGATTCGTGTTACCGCTCTGCTCGTCTTCCAGATTCTGTTGTTGTTTTTGTTGGTGGAACTGGTGGTGGTTGAGCTGAATATCTCTGGCGTGAAAAGGCGGCGGCAGAGCGCGGCCGTATGCGAGCTGATCCATCACTACTTACAATTTTCCTCTCCAAAAAACCTTTTGTTATTTCACCTCTGAATCAATCAAAAGTTAACCAAACCGAGAATCGGCGACGAGGCTTTTCTGTCAAAACCCTTTTATCACTACTTTCATGAGACGAGTTAACATACATATATGCTTAATTTCGCTTGAGAGACAGAGAGAGAGAGAGAAAGGGGCAGATATATGAAGAGTTGAAGTTTTATGAAGCTATTACGAGGATGACGACAAGATATGGATAAAGTCCCACAACTAGCACAATTTAGGCAATGCCCAAGTCAGCAGTTGCATTCATTTCTCATGTCTCGTACTTGTCAAGTAGAGAAAATTCTCAAGGATCAACAAATAGACACCCAAACCCAAGAATATCAACTACAATTATTTTATTTGTATATAACAATTAAGTAAAATTTATTTCACTTGTTGATAAACTTTTTCATGTACATTCCAACTGTGTCTGAGTATTTGGCCAATGATTTAAGTATAATAGAATAAACATGCTGCGGCCTGCGTGTTGTGTTGATGAATCGGTAGACTTGACTAGTTGCTTCCCATGACCATGAGTGAGAGAAGACTTGAGGATGGATGCCTGGAATTAGAGCAAACGGTGGCGTTTTGTGGGTAAATGCACATGGGAAATTGGAATACCAACCACAAGGGGAGAAATTGAAACAATCGATTAAGCTAGCCGAAGTTGCTCACCTAACTTGACTTGAGATATTCATCTGGGTCGGGTCGGGTCGGATCAAACATTTTCATCTTCAAATACATAACATGGCCGTCTATCCCTGGAACTTCGTGTCGCTTTACCCTCTTCGGTTCTCCTGCCTCATCCTCCCTACTGTGCGTCATTTATGACTGAATCACGTGGATGGAAGTTTCGCGTTTCTGTTTCTCTTCGTTCGAATTGGTCAAAGGATGGCACCCGAATGTGGAACCGGACGGAATGGGATGGAATGAGACACGCGTGGGTTACGCTGACAAACACAACACAAGAAAGGAAAATCAAAACCCAACAATCCGACCCGAATCCGGTAAGACAGACACCCTTTTTCTAATTGGTTGCCCGTTACTTATTTTTGTGAATATAGATTATTTTATTTTTCATGTCTTTTTTTTATCATTTATATTTTAAGAAAAAAACATGCCAAATAATGAATGCCCAAACGTTACGTTGGTTGACTGCGATCTTTTTTTTTGGGTAGTTAATTCAGATATACCGAATCACCCACTTAGGTATTCGGCCAGAACCTGCCACTGGAGCAGAACGACAGCATGCGGTCTGTACCGACTAATCCCGAGGTGACAATGCCAGATTAATTCCAACGCAGAAGCCCCACTGGGCCCCACTGACACTTGGCAAGCCAGGTGGCACAGTGGGCAGACAATCGATCCACAGTGTTTCTTTGTCTGAGACAAGCCCCACTGGGAATCGATCCCACTACCTCTTGACAAGCCATGAGGTAGCGGACCGATGGGACAAGTTGTCTCGTCGGTTGACTGCGATCCTAACATACCAACAAAACGACACGTCATTTTCCAACCTAAAATTTTATTCATTATTCAGAGGAAATATTAGTAATGGAAAATAAATAAATAGAAAACCTGCCATCAGTTTTAGGCTTTTAGCAACCAACCTATGCTATGAATTTGAGTTTTTATGTTTGCAATTGTTCTCCAAATGATTGGTTGCTTGGCATGCCATTTAAAATAGTTTACCTGCTATGAAAATTGCACCCATTAGTTATTTTCTTCCTATTCTAGTCAAATTAGTATATGTTTTAGCAACAATGGCTTGGCAGTTGTGGGGCGTAGCGTAAGGAACAGCATATTACATAGAATTCAAGTGACAGTTTGCCATTGCCTCTAAGCTAATACAAAAAGTCACTATTCAATCAAATGACCATAAGTATATAATAATCATCATCACAAGATTAATAATAAGAAGAACAATACAATAAAATCCCTTTTCTTTTCTCGCGATTCATCTCCACCCATCATCCTATGCACAATCACAAATGCTAGCCAATGAATTCGTAGACCCATGTTGTTGGATTGAAGTGTATTTGATGAATCAATCCCTGGGTTACAAGTTGTTGATTAATTAATCGAACTTGGATTAAAATATGTATTTATGAATACAGTAGCCGACCAGATTTGAGTTGATCATGTGAATAGATGGATAGCGATGGATTTGGAATCGTTTTTGGTCGTCTCTTTCTTTACCAGCTACGAGTTTATCGATTAATGCGGCGCTTAGCGACAAATCATGTCAACTCTTGGTTTCTGCAACAAG